>JACGCM010002824.1:0-52950 GCA_014058105.1 Kingdonia uniflora
TTCTCAGACATAGAATCTAAAGCATTAGAGGTACAAAGTATGTACTAGTCAAAAATTTAAACCGGAAGTAGCACTATCCAAGCATGTTGTCAGTTGAAACAGAACTTTTAAAAACTATCCAACCTCTCAAACGAGTTGCATGTAGACATGCATTTTTGAATTGAAATCTAAACCATCGGAGATGTACATAATCCGTACCTGTCAAATATTCAAACTAAGGGTATTACGATTCATTTGAAAGCTATCCTTGCATATTATCGATAGATGCGAAACTCATAGATGCGATTCAACCTAACAAACGAGTTGCCGGTATTCATTCTTTCATAATTGCGTTCTAAGGCATCGAAGAGGTACGAAATTCGTACCAGTGGAAAAGTAAAGCCGGCTGTATTGCGATTCATTTGGTAACTATCCTAGCAAGTTGTCAGTCGTAACGAAACTCTTAAAATCGATCCAACCTCTGAAGCGAGTTTCTGGTATCTAAGCTTCTCTGAATTGCGATCTAAAGCTTTATAGAGGGGCGAAATATGTACCAGTCAAAAATTCAAACCGGGAGCATTGCGATTCATTTGGTAACTATCCTAGCATGTTGTCGTTAAAACAAAACTCTTAAAAATGATCCAACCTCTCAAACAAGTTGCATGTAGACATGCTTTTTTGAATTGAAATTTAAGCCATCGGAGAGGTACATTATTCGCACCTGTCAAAAATTCAAACTTAGGGTATTATGATTCATTTGCAAACTATCCTTGGATGTTATCGATAAAAGCGAAGCTCATTGAAACGATCCAACCTCACATATGAGTTGCCGGTATCCAACCTTTCATAATTGCGTTCTAAGGCATCGAAGATTTACGAAATCTGTACCAGTGAAAAAGTAAAACCGGTAATATTGCGATTCATTTCGTAACTATCCTAGTATGTTGTCGGTCCTAACACAACTCTTTGAAATGATCCATCCTTTCAAACGATTTGCCACGAGCCAAATTTCTCAGAATTGCGATAGAAACCATCGGAGTGGTACATAATCCGTACCGGTAAAAAATTCAATCCGTGAACATTGCGGTTCATTTGGTAACTTTCTAAAAATTTTGTCGGTCGAAAGGAACTCATAAAAGCAATCCAACTTCTCTAACTAGTAGCCAGTAACCATATATATTAGAATCGCGATCTAAAGCATCAGAGAGGTTCGAAATCTGAACCAATCATAAATAGTAGCCGGGAGTATTGTGATATATTTGGTAACTATCCTAGCATGTTGTCGTTCGAACCGAAAATCTTAAAATCGAACCAACCTCTCCAGCGAGTTTTTGATATCCAAGCTTCTCAGAATTGCGATCTAAAGCATTATAGAGGTACGAAATATGTACCAGTCAAAAATTCAAACCAAGAGTATTGCGATTCATTTGGAAACTATCCTAGCATGTTGTAGGTTGAAGCAGAACTCTTAAAAACTATCCAACATCTCAAAGGAGTTGCATGTAGACATGCATTTTTTAATTGAGATCTAAACCATCGGATATGTACCTAATCCGTACCTGTCAAAAATTTAAACTGAGGAAATTACGATTCATTTGAATACAATCCTTGCATGTTATCGATAGAAGCAAAACTCTTAGAAGCGATCCAACCTCACAAACGAGTTGCCGGTATCCAACCTTTCATAATTGCGTTCTAAGGCATCGAAGAGGTAAGAAATCCATACAGTGAAAAAGTAAAACTGGCAGTACTGCGATTCATTTGGTAACTATCCTAGTATGTTATCGGACCTAACAAAACTCTTTGAAATGATCCATCTATTCAAACGAGTTGTCAGTAGCAAATTTTTTCAAAATTTCAATAGAAACCATCGGAGTGGTGCATAATCCGTACCGGGCAAAAATTCAAACCGGGAGCATTGCAATTCATTTGGTAACTTTCCAAGCATGTTGTGGGTCGAAACGAACTCATTAAAACAATCCAACTTCTCTAAAGAATAGCCGGTATCCATATTTCCCCGAATCACGATCTAAAGCAACGGAGAGGTTTGAAATCCGAACCTTTCATAAATAGAAGCTTGGAGTATTGAGAAATACTTGGTAACTGTCCTAGCACGTTGTTGGTCAAGCAAAACTCTTAAAATCGATCCAACATCTCAAACGAGTTTCTGGTATCCAAGCTTCACCGAATTGCGATCTAAAACATTATAGAGGTACGAAATATGTACAGTAAAAAATTCAAACCGGGAGCATTGCGATTCATTTGGTAACTATCCTAGCATGTTGGCGGCTGAAACAGAACTTTTAAAAACGATCCAGCAACTCAAACGATTGCATATAGACATGGCTTTTTGAATTGAGATCTAAACCATCGGAGAGGCACGTAATCCGTACCGGTCAAAAATTTAAACTGGGAGTATTGCAATTCAATTGATAACTATCCTAGCATGTTGTCGATCGAAGAAAACTCTTAGAAGCGATCCAACCTCACAAACGAGTAGCAGGTATTCAACATTTAATAATTTTGCTCTAAAGCATCGGAGAAGTACGAAATCCGTACAAGAAAAAAAATAAAATCGGCTGTATTGCGATTCATTTGGTAACTATACTAGCAAGTTGTCGGTCATAACGGAACTCTTAGAAATGATACATCCTTTCAAACGAGTTGCTAGTTGCCAAATTTCTCATAATTGCAATTGAAACCATCGGAGTGGTACATAATCCGTAGCGGTCTAAAATTTAAACCGGCGGGAATTGCGATTCATTTGGAAACCATCCAACGTGTTGTCGGTCGAAAAGAACTCATAAAAACAATCCTACTTCTCTAACGAGTAGCCAGTATCGAAATTTCTTATAATCGCGATCTAAAGCATCGGAGTGGTTCGAAAACCGAACCACTCATAAATAGAATCCGGGAGCATTGCGATATATTTGGTAACAATCCAAGCATGTTGTCGGTCGAATAGAAACTCTTAAAATCGATCTAACCATTCCAACGAGTTTCCGTTATCCAAGCTTCTCAGAATGGCGATCTAAAGCATTATAGAGGAACGAAATATGTACCAGTCAAAAATTTAAACACGGAGTATTGCGATTCATTTTGAAACTATCCTAGCATGTTGTGGGTTGAAACTTAACTCTTAAAAACTATCCAAGTTCTCAAACAAGTTGCATGTAGACATGCATTTTTGAATTGAGATCAAAACCATCGGAGATGTACATAATCCGTACCTGTCAAAAATTCAAACTAAGGGTATTACGATTCATTTGAAAACTATCAATGCAAGTTATCGATAGAGGCGAAACTCATAGAAGAGATCCAACCTAACAAACGAGTTGCCGGTATCCAATCTTTCATAATTGCGTTTTAAGGCATCGAAGAGGTACGAAATCCGTACCAGTGAAAAAGTAAAAACGACTGTATTGTGATTTATTTGGTAACTATCCTAGCAAGTTGCCGGTCGTAACGAAACTCTTAAAATTGATCCAACCTCTCAAACGAGTTTCCGGCATCCAAGCTTCTCAGAATTGCGATCTAAAGCATTATTCATGTGCGAAATAAGTACCAGTCCAAAATTCAAACTTGGACTATTGCGATTCATTTGGTAACTATCCTAGCATGCTGTCGGTTGAAACATAACTCTTAAAAACTATCCAACCTCACAAACAAGTTGCATGCAGACATATGTATTTTTGAATTGAGATCTAAACCATCGGAGATGTACATAATCCGTACCTGTCAAAAATTCAAACTGAGGGTATTACGATTTATTTGAAAACTATCCATGCATGTTATTGATAGAGGCAAAACTCATAGAAGCGATCCAACCTAACAAACGAGTTGCCGGTATCCAATCTTTAATAATTGCGTTCTAAGGCATCGAATAGGTACGAAATCCGTACCAGTGAAAAAGTAAAAACGGCTGTATTGCGATTCATTTGGTAACTATCCTAGCAAGTTGTCGGTCGTAACGAAACTCTTAAAATTGATCCAACCTCCCAAACGAGTTTCCGGTATCCAAGCTTCTCAGAATTGCGATCTAAAGCATTATTGAGGTGCGAAATAAGTACCAGTCCAAAATTAAAACCGGGAGTATTGCGATTCATTTGGTAACTATCCTAGCATGCTGTCGGTTGAAACATAACTCTTAAAAACTATCCAACCACACAAACATGTTGCATGCAGACATGCATTTTTGAATTGAGATCTAAACCATCGGAGATGTACATAATCCGTACCTGTCAAAAATTCAAATTGAGGGTATTACGATTCATTTGAAAACTATCCCTGCATGTTATCGATAGAGGTGAAACTCATAAAATCGATCCAACCTAACAAACGAGTTGCCGGTATCCAATCTTTCATAATTGCATTCTAAGGCATTGAAGAGGTATGAAATCCGTACCAGTGAAAATGTAAAAACGGCTGTATTGCGATTCATTTGGTAACTATCCTAGCAAGTTGTCGGTCGTAACGAAGCCCTTAAAATTGATCCAACTTCTCAAACGAGTTTCCGGTATCCAAGCTTCTCAGAATTGCGATCTAAAGCATTATTGTGGTGTGAAATAAGTACCAGTCAAAAATTCAAACCGGGTGTATTGCGAATCATTTGGTAACTATCCTAGCATGTTGTCGGTTGAAACATAACTCTTAAAAACTATCCAACCTCTCAAACGAGTTGCATATAAACGCACTTTTTAGAATTGAGATCTAAACCATCGGAGAGGTACATAATCCGTACCTCTCAAAAGTTCCATCTTAGGGTAATACGATTCATTTGAAAAATATCCTTGCATGTTATCGATAGGAGCGAAGCTCTTAGAAGCGATCTAACCTCACAAACGAGTTGCCGGTATCCCATCTTTCGTAATTGCGTTCTAAAACATCGAAGAGGAACGAAATCCGTACCACTGAAAAAGTAAAACCGACAGTATTGCGATTCATTTTGTAACTATCTTAGTATGTTGTCGGTCCTAACGAAACTCTATGAAATGATCCATCCTTTCAAACGAGTTGCCACTATAAAAATTTCTCAGAATTGCGATAGAAACCATCGGAGTGGTACAAAATCCGTACCGGTCAAAAAATCAAACTGGGAGCATTGCGGTTCATTTGGAATCTTTCCAAGCATGTTGTCGGTCGAAACGAACTCATTAAAACAATCCAACTTCTCAAAAGAATAGCCGGTATCCATATTTCTCAGAATCACGATCTAAAGCATCGGAGTGGTTTGAAATCCGAACCAGTCATAAATTGAAGCCGAGAGTATTGAGAAATATTTGGTAACTGTCCTAGCACGCAGTTGGTCATGCAAAACAATTAAAATCGATCCAACATCTCAAACGTGTTTCCGGTATCCAAGCTTCTCAGAATTGCGATCTAAAACATTATAGAGATACGAAATATGTACCAGTCAAAAATTCAAACCGGGAGTATTGCGTTTCATTTGGTAACTATCCTAGCATGTTGGCGGTTGAAACAGAACTTTTAAAAACGATCCATCAACTCAAACGATTGCATGTAGACATGTTTTTTTGAATTGAGATCTAAACCATCGGAGAGGCACGTAATCTGTACCGGTCAAATATTTAAACTGGGAGTATTGCAATTTATTTGATAACTATCCTAGCATGTTGTCGATCGAAACAAACTCATTAAAACAATCCAACTTCTCTGACTAGTGCCTGTATCCATATTTCCCAGAATCGCGATCTGAAGCATCGGAGAGGTTCGAATTCCGAACTAGTCATAATTAGAAGCCGGGAGTATTGCAATTTATTTGGTAACTATCCTAACATCTTGTCGGTCGAAACGAAACTCTTTAAATCGAACCAACCTCACAAACGGGTATCCGATATCCGAGCTTCTCAGAATTGCGATCTAAAGCAATATAGAGGTACGAAATATATACCAGCCTAAAATTTAAACTGGGAGTATTGAGATTCATTTGGTAACTATCGTAGCATGTTGTCGGTTGAAACGGAACTCTCAAAAGATATCCAGCCACACAAACGAGTTGCATGTAGACATGCGTTTATGAATTGAAATCTAAACCATCGTAGAGGTACTATACCTGCATGTTGTCGATCGAAGAAAACTCTTAGAAGCGATCTAACCTCACAAACGAGCAGCTGGTATCCAACTTTATATAATTGCGTTCTAAAGCATCGGAGAGGTACGAAATCCGTAAAAAAAAAAATTAAAACCGGCTGTATTGCGATTCATTTGGTAACTAGCCTAGCAAGTTGTCGGTCATAACAAAACTCTTAGAAATGAAACATACATCCTCTCAAACGAATTGCCAGTAGCCAAATTTCTCACAATTGCAATAGAAACCATCGGAGTGGTACATAATCCGTAGCGGTCAAAAATTCAAACCGGAAGCATTACGATTCATTTGGTAACTATCCAAAGTGTTGTCGGTCGAAAAGAACTCCTAAAAATAATCCAACATTTCTAACTAGTAGCCAATATCCATATATCTCTGAATCGCGATCAAAAGCATCAGATAGGCTCGATATCCAAACCAGTCATAAATAGATGCCGGGAGTATTACGATATATTTGGTAACTATCCTATCATGTTGTCGGTCGAAACGAAACTCTTAAAATCGATCCAACCTCTCCAGCGAGTTTTTAATATCCAAGCTTCTTAGAATTGCGATCTAAAGCATTATATTGGTACGAAATATGTACCAGTCAAAAATTTGAACTGGGAGTATTGCTATTCATTTGGTAACTATTCTAGCATGTTGTCGGTTGAAACATAACTCTTAAAAATGATCCAACCTCTCAAACGAATTGCATGTAGAGATGCTTTTTTGAATTAAGATCTAAGCCGTCGGAGAGGTACATAATCCGTACCTGTCAAAAATTCAAACTTAGGGTATTACGATTCTTTCGAAAACTATCATTGAATGTTATCGATAGAACCGAAACTTTTAGAAGCGATCCAACCTTACAAAAGAGTGGCCGGTATCCAACCTTTCATAATTACGTTTAAAAGAATCAAAGATTTACGAAATCCGTACCTGTGAAAAAGTAAAACCGTCAGTATTGCGATTCATTTCGTAACTATCCTAGTATGTTGTCGGTCCTAACGAAACTCATTGAAATGATCCATCCTTTCAAACGAGTTGCCACTTGCCAAATTTCTCAGAATTGCGATAGAAACCATCGGAGTGGTACATAATCCGTACCGGTCAAAAATTCAAACCTGGAGCATTGCGATTCATTTGGTAACTTTCCAAGCATGCTGTCGGTCGAAACGAACTCATTAAAACAATCCAACTTCTCTAACAAGTAACCTGTATCCATATTTCTTGGAATCGCGATCTAAAGCATCGAAGAGGTTCGAAATCCGAACAAGCCATAAATAGAAGCTGGGAGTATTGCAATTCATTTGGTAACTATCCTAGCATCTTGTCGGTCGAAACGAAACTCTTAAAATCGTTCCAACCTCTCAAATGAGTATCCGGTATCCGCGCTTCTCAGAATTGCGGTCTAAAGCAATATAAAGGTACGAAGCATGTACCAATAGAAAATTCAAACCGGGAGTATTGCGATTCATTTGGTATCTATCGCTGCATGTTGTCGGTTGAAACAGAACTCTTAAAAAGTATCCAACCTCTCAAACAAGTGGCATGTAGACATGCATTTTTGAATTGAGATCTAAACCATCAGAGAGGTACATAATCTGTACCTGTCAAAAATTCAAACTGAGGGTATTACGATTCTTTTGAAAACTATCCTTGCATGTTATCGATAGAAGCAAAAATCTTAGAAGCGATCCAAACACACAAACGAGCTGCCGGTTTCCATCCTTTCATAATTGAGATCTAACTCATCGAAGAGGTACAAAATCCGTACCAGTAAAAAAGCGAAGCAGGCAGTATTGTGATTTATTTGGTAACTATCATAGTATGTTGTCGGACCTAACAAAACTCTTTGAAATGATCCACTCATTCAAACGAGTTGCCAGTAGCCAAATTTATCAAAAATGTGTTAGAAACCACCGGAGTGGTACATAATCCGTACCGGTCAAAAATTTAAACCAGGAGCATTGCGATTCATTTGGAAACTTTCCAAGCATGTTGTCAGTCGAAACGTACTCATAAACACAATCCAACTTCTCTAACGAGTAGCCAGTATCCATATTTCTCATAATCGCGATCTAAATCATCGAAGAGGTTTGAAATCCGAACCAGCCATTAATAGAGGATGGGAGTATTACGATTTATTTGGTAACTATCCTATCATGCTGTCGGTCGAAACAAAACTCGTAAAACAGATCCAACCTCTCAAACGAGTTTCCGGTATCCAAGCTTCTCAGAATTGCGATCTAAAACATTATTGAGGTACAAAATATGTACCAGTAAAATATTCAAACCGGGAGTATTGCGATTAATTTGGTAACTATCCTAGCATGTTTTCGCTAGAAACAGAAGTCTCATAAATGATCCAGCCACTCAAACGGGTTGCATGTAGACATGCTTTCTTGAATTGAGATCTAAACCATCGGAGAAATACATAATCCTTACCGGTCAAAAATCCAAACTGGGAGTATTGCGATTCATTTGATAACTATCCCTGCATGTTGTCGATCAAAGAAAACTCTAAGAAGCGATCCAACCTCACAAACGAGAAGCTGGTATCCAACTTTTTGTAATTTCGTTCTAAAGCATCGGAGAGGTACGAAATCCGTACAAGAAAAAAATTAAAACCGGCTGTATTTCGATTCATTTGGTTACTATCCTTGCAATTTGTCGGTCGTAACGAAACCCTTGGAAATGATACATCCTCTCAAACGAGTTGCCAGTAGCCAAATTTCTCAGAATTGCAATAGAAACCATCAGAGTGGTACATAATCCGTACCGGTCAAAAATTCAAACCGGGAGCATTGCTATTCATTTGGTGTTATCCAACATGTTGTCGGTCAAAACGAACTCATAAACACAATCCAACTTCTCTAACGAGTAGCCAGTATCCATATTTCTCAGAATCGCGATCTAAATCATTGGAGAGGTTCGAAATCCGAACTAGTCATAAATAGAAGCCGGGAGTATTGCGATATATTTGGTATCTATCCTAGCATGTTGTCGGTCAAAGCCAAACTCTTAAAATCGATCCAACCTCTCCAACGAGTTTTCGATATCCAAGCTTTTCAGAAATGCGATCTAAAGCATTATAGAGGTACGAAATATGTTCCAGTCAATAATTCAAACCGGCAGTATTGCGATTCATTTGGTAACTATCGTAGCATGTTGTCGGTTGAAACAGAACTCTTAAAATCTATCCAACCTCTCAAACGAGTTGCATGTAGACATGCATTTTTGAATTGAGATCTAAACGATCGGAGAGGTACATAATCCGTGCCTGTTAAAAATTAAAACTGTGGGTTTTAACGATTTATTTGAAAACTCTCCTTGCATGTTATCGATAGATGCGAAACTCTTTGAAGCCATCCAACTTCACAAACGAGTAGCAGGTATCCATCTTTTTATAATTGCATTCTAATGCTTCGGAGAGGTTCGAAATCCGTACCAATACCAATAAAAAATTAAAACTGGCTGTATTGCGATTCATTTGGTAACTGTCCTAGCAAGTTGTCGGTCGTAACGAAACTCTTAGAAATGATACATCCTCTTAAATGAGTTGCAAGTAGCAAAATTTCCCATAATTGCAATAGAAACCATCGGAGTGGTACATAATCCGTACCGTTCAAAAATTCAAAGCGGGAGCATTGCGATTCATTTGGTAACTATCTAAAATGTTTTTGCTCGTAACAGAACGCGATCTATAGTATTGGAGATAATCGAAATCCGAACCAGTCATAAAGTGAATCCAGGAGTATTGCAATTTATTTGGTAACAATCCTAGCATATTGCCGGTCAAAACGAAACTCTTAATATCGATCCAACCCTGCAACTGAGTTTCCGGTATCCAAGCTTCTCAGAATTGCGATCTAAAGCTTTTTAGAGGTACGAAATATTTATCCGTCAAAATTTCAAACCGGGAGAATTGCGATTCATTTGGTAACTATCCTAGCATGTTGTCGGTTGAAACAGAACTCTTAAAAGCGATCCAGCCTGTTAAACGAGTTGCATGTAGACATGCTTTTTTGAATTAAGACCTAAACCATCAGAGAGGTACATAATCCGTACCTATCAAAAATTCAAACTGAAGGTATAACGATTCATTTGAAAACTATCCTTGCATGTTATTGATAGAAGCGAAACTCTTAGAAGCGATCCAACTGGTAACTATCTAAGTATTTTGTCGGCAAAACGAACTCATAAAAAAATTCCAGCTTCTCTAACGAGCAGCTGGTATCCATATTTCACAGAATCGCGATCTAAAGCATCGGAGAGGTTCGAAATCCGAGCCAGTCATAAATAAAAGTCGGGAGTATTGCGATTTATTTGGTAACTATCCTAGCATCTTGTCGGTTGAAACGAAACTCTTAAAATCGATCCAACCACTCAAACGAGTATCCGATATCCGAGCTTCTCAGAATTGCGATCTAAAGCAATATAGAGGTACGAAATATGTATCAGTAGAAAATTCAAACCGAGAGTATTGCGATTCATTTGGTAACTATTCAAGCATGTTGTCAGTTGAAACAGAACTCTTAAAAACAACCCAACCTCTCAAACGAGTTTCATGTAGACATGCATTTTTGAATTGAGATCTAGGCCATCGGGGAGAGGTTCATAATCCGTACCTATCAAAAATTAAAACTGAGGGTATTACGATTAATTTGAAAACTATTCTTGCATGTTATCGATTGAAGCAAAACTCTTAGAAGCGATCCAACCTCACAAACGAGTTGCCGGTATCCAACCTTTCATAATTACGATCTAAGGCATCGAAGAGGTACGAAATCCGTACCAGTATAAAAGTAAAACAGGCAGTATTGCGATTCATTTGGTAACTATTCTAGTATGTTACCGGACCGAACAAAACTCTTTGAAATAAACCATCAATTCAAACAAGTTGCCTGTAGACAAATTTCTCAAAATTTCGATAGAAACCATCGGATTGGTACATAATCCGTATCGGTCAAAAATTAAAACCGGGAGCATTGCTATTCATTTCGAAACTTTCCAGGCATGTTGTCGGTCGAAACGAACTCTTAAACAAAATCCAACTTCTTCAACGAGTAGCCGGTATCCATATTTCTTAAAATCGCGATCAAAAATATCGGAGAAGTTCGAAATTCGAACCAGCCATAAATAGAGGACGGGTGCATTACGATTTATTTGGTAACTATCCTAGCATGTTGTCGGTCGAAACGAAACTCTTAAAATAGATCCAACCTCTCAAACGAGTTTCCGGTATCCAAGCTTCTCAGAATTGCGATCTAAAGTATTATAGAGTTACGAAATATGTATCAGTCAAAAATTCTAACCGGGAGTATTGCGATTAATTTGGTAACTATCCAAGCTTGTTGTCGGTTGAAACAGAACTCACAAAAACGATCCAATCTCTCAAACGAGTTACATGTAGACATGTTTTTTGGAATTGAGAACTAATCCATCGGAGATGTACATAATCCGTACCGGTCAAAAATTCAAACAGTGAGTATTGTGATTGATTTGATAACTATCCCTGCAAGTTGTCATTCGAAGAAAACTCTTATAAGCGATCCAACCTCACAAACGAGTAGCTTGTATCCAACTTTTTATAATTGCGTTCTAAATCATCGGAGAGGTACGAAATCATTTGGAAACTATCCTAGCAAGTTGTCGGTCGTAACGAAACTCTTAGAAATGATACATCCTCCCAAGCGAGTTGCTTGTAGCAAAATTTCTCAGAATTGCAATAGAATCCATCGGAGTGGTACATAATCCGTACCGGTCAAAAATTCAAACCGGAAACATTGCGATTCATTTGGCAACTATCCATCATGATGTCGGTCAAAACGAACTCATAGACACAATCCAACTTCACTAACGGGTAGCCAGTATCCATATTTCTCGGAATTGCGATCTAAATCATCGGAGAGGTTTGAAATCCGAACAAGTCATAACTAGAAGCCGGGAGTATTGCGATATATTTGGTAACTATCCTTGCAAATTATCGGCCGAAACGAAACTTTTTAAATCGATCCAACCTCTTCAACGAGTTTCTGATATCCAAGCTTTTCAGAATTGCAATCTTAAGCAATATAGAGGTACGAAATATGTACCAGTCAAAAATTCAAACCGGGAGTATTGCGATTCATTTGGTAACTATCCTTGCATGTTGTCGGTTGAAACAGAACTCTTTAAAACTATCCGACCTCTCAAACGGGTTGCATGTAGACATGCTTTTTTTAATTGAAATATAAACCATCGGAGAGGTACATAATCCATACCTGTAAAAAATTCAAACTGAGGGTATTACGATTCATTTGAAAACTATCCTTGCATGTTATCGATAGAAGCAAAACTCTTAGAAGCAATCCAACCTAGCAAACGAGTTGCCGATATCCAATCTTTAAGAATTACGTTCTAAGACATCGAAGAGGTACGAAATTCATACCAGTGAAAAAGTAAAACCGGCAGTATGTTGTCGGTCCAACCGAAACTCTTTGAAATGATCCATCATTTCAAACGAGTTGCCAGTAGCCAAATTTCACTTGTTTTTGGTCGAAACGAACTCATAAAAACAATCCAACTTCTTTAACGAGTAGCCGGCATCCATATTTCTCAGAATCGTGATCTAAAGCATCGGAGAGGTTCGAAATACCAACCATTCATAAATAGAAGACGGGAGTATTACGATTTATTTGGAAACTATCTTAGCATTTTGTCGGTCGAAACGAAACTCTTAAAATCGATCCACCCTCTCAAACGAGTCTCCGGTAACCAAAGCTTCTCAGAATTGCGATCTAAAGAATTATAGAGGTACGAAATATGTACCAGTCAAAAATTCAAACCGGGAGTATTGCAATTTATTTGGTAAATATCCAAGCATTTTGTCAGTTGAAACAAAACTTTTAAAAAAGATCCAACCACTCAAACGAGTTGCAAGTAAACATGTTTTTTTTAATTAAGATCTAAACCATCAGAGAGGTATATAATCCGTACAGGTCAAAAATTCAAACTGGGAGTATTGCAATTCATTTGATAACTATCCCTGCATGTTGTCGATCGAAGAAAACTCTTAGAAGCGATCGAACTACTCAAACGATTGCATGTAGACATGCTTTTTTGAATTGAGATCTAAACCATCGGAGAGGCACGCAATCTGTACCGGTCAAAAATTCAAACTGGGAGTATTGCGATTCATTTGATAAATATCCTAGCATGTTGTCGATCGAAGAAAACTCTTAGAAGCGATCCAACCTCACAAACGTGAAGTTGGCATGCAACAATTTATAATTTTGCTCAAAAGCATCGGAGAGGTACGAAATCTGTACCAGAAAAAAATTAAAACCGGCTGTATTGCGATTCATTTGGTAACTATCCTAGTAAGTTGTCGGTCATAACAGAACTCTTAGAAAAGATACATCCTATCAAACGACTTGCTAGTAGCCACATTTCACATAATTGCAATAGAATCCATCGGAGTGGTACATAATCCGTACTTATCAAAAATTCAAACTGAGGGTATTACGATTCATTTGAAAACTATCCATGCAAGTTATCGATAGAAACGGAACACATAGAAGCGATCCAACCTAACAAACGAGTTGCCGGTATCCAATCTTTTATAATTGCTTTCTAAGGCATCGAAGAGGTACGAAATCCGTACCAGTGAAAAATTATAAACGACTGTATTGTGATTCATTTGGTAAGTATCCTAGCAAGTTGTCGGTCGTAACGAAACTCTTAAAATTGATCCAACCTCTCAAACGTGTTTCCGGTATCCAAGCTTCACAGAATTGCAATCTAAAGCAGTATTGAGGAGCGAAATAAGTACCATAATTCAAGCCGGGAGTATTGCGATTCATTTGGTAACTATCCTAGCATGTTGTCGGTTGAAACATAACTCTTAGAAACTATCCAACCTCACAAACAAGTTGCATGCGGACATGCATTTTTGAATTGAGATCTAAACCATCGGAGATGTACATAATTCGTACCTGTCAAAAATTCAAACTGAGGGTATTACGATTCATTTGAAAACTATCCATGCATGTTATCGATAGAGGCGAAACTCGTAGATGCGGTCCAACCTAACAAACGAGTTACCGGTATCCAATCTTTCATAATTGCGTTCTAAGGCATCGAAGAAGTACGAAATCCGTACAAGTGAAAAAGTAAAAACGACTGTATTGCAATTCATTTGGTAACTATCCTAGCAAGTTGTCGGTCGTAACGAAACTCTTAAAATTAATCCAACCTCTCAAACGAGTTTCCGGTACCCAAGCTTCTCTGAATTGCGATTTAAAACATTATTGAGGTGCGAAATAAGTACCAGTCAAAAATTCTAACCGGGAGTATTGTGATTCATTTGGTAACAATCCTAGCATATTGTCGGCTGAAGCATAACTCTTAAAAACTCTCCAACCTCTCAAACGAGTAGCATGTAGACATGCTTTTATGAAATGAGATCTAAACCATCAGGGGGGATACATAATCCGTACCTGTCAAAAATTCCAACTTAGGGTATTACGATTCATTTGAAAAATATCCTTGCATGTTATCGATAGGAGCGAAACTCTTAGAAGCGATCTAACCTAACAAACGAGTTGCCGGTATCCCATCTTTCATAATTGCGTTCAAAAGCATCGAAGAGGTACGAAATCCGTACCACTGAAAAAGTAAAACAGACAGTATTGCGATTCATTTTGTAACTATCCTAGTATGTTGTCGGTCCTAACGAAACTATTTGAAATGATCCATCCTTTCAAACGAGTTGCCACTATCAAAATTTCTCAGAATTGCGATAGAAACCATCGGAGTGGTACAAAATCCGTACCGGTCAAAAATTCAAACTGGGAGCATTGCGGTTCATTTGGAAACATTCCAAACATGTTGTCGGTCAAAACGAACTCATTAAAGCAATCCAACTTCTCTAATAAGTAGCCAGTATCCATATTTCTCATAATCGCGATCTAAATCATCGAAGAGATTCGAAATCCGAACCAGCAATTAATAGAGGACGGGAGTATTGTGATTTATTTTGTAACTATCCTAGCATGTTGTCGGTCGAAACAAAACTCGTAAAATAGATCCAACCTCTTAAACGAGTTTCCGGCATCCAGGCTTCTCAGAATTGCAATCTAAAGCATTATTGAGGTACGAAATATGTACCAGTCAAATATTCAAACCGGGAGTATTGCGATTCATTTGGTAACTATCCTAGCATGCTGTCGCTAGAAGCAGAACTCTCATAAATGACCCAACCACTCAAACGGGTTGCATGTAGACATGCTTTCTTGAATTGAGATCTAAACCATCGGAGAAGTACATAATCATTACCGGTCAAAAATCCAAACTGGGAGTATTGCGATTCATTTGATAACTATCCCTGCATGTTGTCGATCAAAGAAAACTCTAAGAAGCGATCCAACCTCACAAACGAGAAGCTGGTATCCAACTTTTTGTAATTGCGTTCTAAAGCATCGGAGAGGTACGAAATCCGTACAAGAAAAAAATTAAAACCGGCTGTATTACGATTCATTTGGTAACTATCCTAACAATTTGTCGGTCGTAACGAAACCCTTGGAAATGATACATCCTCTCAAACGAGTTGCCAGTAGCCAAATTTTTCAGAATTGCAATAGAAACCATCGGAGTGGTACATAATCCGTACCGGTCAAAAATTCAAACCTGGAGCATTGCTATTCATTTGGTGTTATCCAAGATGTTGTCGGTCGAAACGAACTCATAAACACTATGCAACTTCTCTAACGAGTAGCCAGTATCCATATTTCTGAGAATCGCGATCTAAATCATTGGAGAGGTTCGAAATCTGAACTAGTCATAAATAGAAGCCGAGAGTATTACGACATATTTGGTATCTATCCTAGCATGTTGTCGGTCAAAGCCAAACTCTTAAAATCGATCCAACCTCTCCAACGAGTTTTCGATATCCAAGCTTTTCAGAAATGCGATCTAAAGCATTATAGAGGTACGAAATATGTACCAGTCAATAATTCAAACCGGCAGTATTGCGATTCATTTGGTAACTATCGTAGCATATTGTTGGCTGAAACAGAACTCTTAAAAGCTATCCAACCTCTCAAACGAGTTGCATGTAGACATGCATTTTTGAATTGAGATCTAAACCATCGGAGAGGTACATAATCCGTGCCTGTTAAAAATTAAAACTGTGGGTTTATTTGAAAACTCTCCTTGCATGTTATCGATAGATGCAAAACTCTTAGAAGCGATCCAACCTCACAAACGAGTAGCAGGTATCCATCTTTTTATAATTGCATTCTAAAGCTTCGGAGAGGTACGAAATCCGTACCAATAAAAAATTAAAACATGCTGTATTGCGATTCATTTGGTAACTGTCCTAACAAGTTGTCGGTCGTAACAAAACTCTTAGAAATGATACATCCTCTTAAACGAGTTGCATGTAGCAAAATTTCCCATAATTGCAATAGAAACCATCGGAGTGGTACATAATCCGTACCGTTCAAAAATTCAAAGTGCGATTCATTTGGTAGTTATCCAAAATATTTTTGTTCGTAACAGAACGCGATCTATAACATTGGAGATGATCGAAATCCGAACCAGTCATAAAGTGAATCCAGGAGTATTACAATTTATTTGGTAACAATCCTAGCATATTGTCGGTCAAAACGAAACTCTTAATATCGATCCAACCCTGCAACTGAGTTTCCGGTATCCAAGCTTCTCAGAATTGCGATCTAAAGCATTTTAGAGGTACGAAATATGTATCCGTCAAAATTTCAAACTAGGAGAATTGCGATTCATTTGGTAAATATCCTAGCATGTTGTCGGTTGAAACAGAACTCTTCAAAGCGATCCAGCCTGTCAAACGAGTTGCATGTAGACATGTTTTTTGAATTAAGATCTAAACCATCGGAGAGGTACATAATCTGTACCTATCAAAAATTCAAACTGAAGGTATAACGATTCATTTGAAAACTATCCTTGCATGTTATGAGATAGAAGCGAAACTCTTAGAAGCGATCCAACTGGTAACTATCTAAGTATTTTGTCGGCAAAACGAACTCATAAAAAAATTCCAACTTCTCTAACGAGTAGCCGGTATCCATATTTCTCAGAATCGCGATCTAAAGCATCGGAGAGGTTTGAAATCCGAACCAGTCATAAATAGAAGTCGGGAGTATTGCAATTTATTTGGTAACTATCCAAGCATCTTGTCGGTTGAAACGAAACTCTTAAAATCGATCCAACCTCTCAAACGAGTATCCGATATCCGAGCTTCTCAGAATTGCGATCTAAAGCAATATGGAGGTGCGAAATATGTATCAGTAGAAAATTCAAACCGAGAGTATTGCGATTCATTTGTTAAATATTCAAGCATGTTGTCAGTTGAAACAGAACTCTTAAAAACTACCCAACCTCTCAAACGAGTTTCATGTAGACATGCATTTTTGAATTGAGATCTAAGCCATCGGGGAGAGGTTCATAATCCGTACCTGTCAAAAATTAAAACTGAGGGTATTACGATTAATTTGAAAACTATCCTTGCATGTTATCGATTGATGCAAAACTCTTAGAAGCGATCCAACCTCACAAACGAGTTACCGGTATCTAACCTTTCATAATTACGTTCTAAGGCATCGAAGAGGTACGAAATCCGTACCAGTAAAAAAGTAAAACAGGCAGTATTGCGATTCATTTGGTAACTATCATAGTATGTTGTCGGACGTAATAAAATTCTTTGAAATGATCCATCCTTTCAAACGAGTTGCCAGTAACAAAATTTCTAAAAAATGCGATAGAAACCACCGGAGTGGTACAGAATCCGTACCGGTCAAAAATGGAAATCGGGAGCATTGCGTTTCATTTGGAAACTTTCTAAGCATGTTGTCGGTCGAAACGAATTCATAAAAAAAATCCAACTTCTCTAACGAGTAGCAGGTATCCATATTTCTCAGAATCGCGATCTAAAGCATCAGAAAGGTTTGAAATCCGAACCAGCCATAAATAGATGCCGGGAGTATTGCGATTTATTTGTTAACTATCCTAGCATGCTGTCGTCAAAACGAAACTCTTAAAATAGATCCAACCTCACAAACGAGTTTCCGGTATCAAAGCTTCTCAGAATTGCGATCTAAAGAATTATAGATGTACGAAATATGTACCAGTCAAAAATTCAAACCGGGATTATTGCGATTAATTTGGTAACTAGCCTAGCATGTTGTCGGTTGAAACGGAACTCTCAAAAGATATCCAGCCACACAAACGAGTTGCATGTAGACATGCGTTTATGAATTGAAATCTAAACAATCATAGAGGTACATAATCCGTACCTGTCAAAAATTCAAACTGAGGGTATTACGATTCTTTTGAAAACTATCCTTGCATGTTATCGATAGAAGCGAAAATCTTAGAAGCGATCCAGGCTCACAAATGAGTTGCCGGTTTCCTTCCTTTCATAATTGAGATCTAACTCATCGAAGAGGTACGAAATCCGTACCAGTAAAAAAGTGAAGCAGGCAGTATTGTGATTTATTTGGTAACTATCATAGTATGTTGTCGGACCTAACAAAACTCTTTGAAATGATCCACTCATTCAAACGAGTTGCCAGTAGCCAAATTTATCAAAAATGTGTTAGAAACCACCGGAGTGGTACATAATCCGTACCGGTCAAAAATTTAAACCAGGAGCATTGCGATTCATTTGGAAACTTTCCAAGCATGTTGTCAGTCAAAACGTACTCATAAACACAATCCAACTTCTCTAACGAGTAGCCAGTATCCATATTTCTCATAATCGCGATCTAAATCATCGAAGAGGTTTGAAATCCGAACCAGCCATTAATAGAGGATGGGAGTATTGCGATTTATTTGGGGACGAAACAAAACTCATAAAATAGATCCAACCTCTCAAACGAGTTTCCGGTATCCAAGCTTCTCAGAATTGCGATCTAAAGCATTATTGAGGTACAAAATATGTACCAGTCAAATATTCAAACCGGGAGTATTGCGATTAATTTGGTAACTATCCTAGCATGTTTTCGCTAGAAACAGAAGTCTCATAAATGATCCAGCCACTCAAACGGGTTGCATGTAGACATGCTTTCTTGAATTGAGATCTAAACCATCGGAGAAGTACATAATCCTTACCGGTCAAAAATCCAAACTGGGAGTATTGCGATTCATTTGATAACTATCCCTGCATGTTGTCGATCAAAGAAAACTCTAAGAAGCGATCCAACCTCACAAACGAGAAGCTGGTATCCAACTTTTTGTAATTTCGTTCTAAAGCATCGGAGAGGTACGAAATCCGTACAAGAAAAAAATTAAAACCAGCTGTATTACGATTCATTTGGTAACTGTCCTAGCAATTTGTTTGTCGTAACGAAACCCTTGGAAATGATACATCCTCTCAAGCGAGTTGCCAGTAGCCAAATTTCACAGAATTGCAATAGAAACCATCGGAGTGGTACATAATCCGTACCGGTCAAAAATTCAAACCGGGAGCATTGCTATTCATTCGGTGTTATCCAACATGTTGTCGGACGAAACGAACTCGTAAACACAATCCAACTTCTCTAACGAGTAGCCAGTATCCATATTTCTCAGAATCGCGATCTAAATCATTGGAGAGGTTCGAAATCCGAACTAGTCATAGGTGTGAATTTTTAACCGGTACGGATTATGAACCTCTCCGACGGTTTCTATCAAAATTCTGAGAAGTTTGGCAACTGGATACTTGTATGAGAGGATGTATCATTTCTAAGTGTTTCGTTACGACCGGCAGCATGCGAGGATAGTTACCAAATAAATTGTAATACTGTCAGTTTTAATTTTTGACAAGTACGGATTTCGAACCTCTCCGATGCTTTAGAACATAATTCGGAAAGATTGGATACCGGCAACTCGTTTGTGAGTTTGGATCGCTTCTAAGAGTTTCGCTTCGACCGACAACATGCTAATATAGTTATAAAATTATTCGCAATACTCCTAGTTTGAATTTTTGACTGGTACGGATTATGTTCCACTCCGATGGTTTAGATCGCAATTCATAAAAGCTTAACATGCAACTTGTTCGAGAGGTTGGATCATTTTTAAGAGTTTTGTTTCAACCGACAAGATGCCAAGATAGTTACCAAATGAATCGCAATACTCCCGGTTTGAATTTTTGATCAATACGGATTATGTACCACTCCGATGATTTCTATCGAAATTCTAAGAAGTTTTGCTACTGGGAACTCGTTTGAGAGGTTGTATCATTTCTGAGATTTATGTACGACCGGCACCATGCGAGGATAGTTACTAAATGAATCGCAATACTGCCGGTTTTAATTTTTGACTGGTACGGATTTCGTACCTCTCCGATGCTTTAGAACGTAATTATGAAAGGGTGGAAACCGGCAACTCGTTAGAGAGGCTTGGATACCGGCAACAAGCTAGAGAGGTTGGATCGATTTAAAGAGTTTTGTTTCGGCCGATAACATTCTCTGATAGTTTACCAATTAAATCGCAATACTCTCGATTTCTATTTATGACCGGTTCGGATTTCAAACATCTCCGATGCTTTAAATCTCAATTATGAGAAGTGTGGATTCTGGCTACTCGTTTGAGAAGTTGGATCGTTTCGACCAACAACATGCTTGGATAGTTACCAAATGAACAGCAATACTCCCGGCTAGAATTTTTGACCGGTACAGATTATGTACCACTCTGATGGTTTCTATTGCAATTATGAGAAATTAGGCTACCGGCAATTCGTTTGTGAGGATGCATAATTTCTAAGTGTTTCGTTACGACCGACAGCTTGCTAGAATAGTTATCAAATGAATCGCAATACTGCCGGTTTTAATTTTTTAATGGTACGGATTTCTTACCTCTCCGATGCTTTATAACGCAATTATGAAAAGTTGGACATAATCTACTCGTTTGTGTGGTTGGATTGCTTCTAAGAGTTTTCTTCGATCGACAACATGCTGGAATAGTTATCAAATGAATCGCAATACTCCCAGTTTAAATTTTTGACCGGTAGGGATTATGTACCTCTCCGATGGTTTTGATCTCAATTCAAAAACGCATGTTTACATGGGACTCGTTTGAGAGGTTGGATTGTTTTTAAGAGTTCTGCTTTAGCCGACAACATGCTAGATAGTTACCAAATTAATCGCAATACTCCCGGTATTAAATTTTGACTGGAAATATGGATTTCAATGCTCCCGGTTTGAATTTTTGACCGGTACGGATTATGTACCACTCTGATGGTTTCTATCAAAATTCTGAGAAGTCTGACAACTGGATTCTGGTATGAGAGGATGTATTATTTCTAATAAATTCGTTACGACCGGCTGCATGCGAGGATAGTTACCAAATAAATCGTAATACTGCCGGTTTTAATTTTTGACTGGTGTGGATTTTGAACCTCTCTGATGCTTTAGAACGCAATTATGAAAGATTTGATACCGGCAAGACGTTTGTGAGTTTGGATCGCTTCTAAGAGTTTTGCTTCGATCGACAACATGCTAGGATAGTTATAAAATGATTCGCAATACTCCCAGTTTTAATTTTTGACCGGTACGGATTATGTTCCTCTCCGATGGTTTAGATCGCAATTCAGAAAAGCTTTACATGCAACTTGTCCGAGAGGTTGGATCATTTTTAAGAGTTTTGTTTCAACCGACAACATGCCAAGATAGTTACCAAACGAATCGCAATACTCCCGGTTTGAATTTTTGATCAATAGTGATTATGTACCAATCTGATGGTTTCTATGGAAATTCTAAGAAGTTTTGCTACCGGCAACTCGTTTGAGTGTATGGATCATTTCTAAGACTTTTGTTACAACCGACAACATGTTAGGATAGTTAACAAATGAATCGCAATACTGCCGGTTTTAATCTTTCACAGGTACGGATTTCGCACCTCTCTGATGCTTTAGAACGCAATTATGAAAAGGTGGATACCGCTACTCGTTTGTGAGGTTTGATTGCTTCTAAGTTTTCTGCGATCGACAACATGCTGGGATAGTTATCAAATTAATCGCAATACTCCCAGTTTGAATTTTTGACCGGTACGGATTATGTACATCTTCGATGGTTCTGATCTCAATTAAAAAAAGTATGTCTACATGCAACTCGTTTGAGAGGTTGGATCGTCTTTAAGAGTTCTGCTTCAACCGGCAATATGCGAGGATAGTTACCAAATGAATCACAATACTCCAGGTCTGAATTTTTGATTGGTACATATTTCGTACATCTATGATGGTTTAGCAATTCTAAGAAGGTTTGATACCGGCAACTCGTTTGAGGGGTTGGATTGATTTTAAGAGTTTCGTTTCGACCGACAACATACTAAGATTGTTACCAAATAAATCCCAATACTCCCGGCATCGATTTATGACTAGTTCATATTTCAAACCTCTCCGATGCTTTAGATCGCGTTTTCTGAGAAATATGGATACCGGTTACTCATTTGAGAAGTTGGATTATTTTAATGAGTTCGTGCCGACCGAAAACATGCCTGGATAGTTACCAAATGATTCGCAATATTACCGGCTTGAATTTTTGACCGGTACGGATTATGTACCACTTCGAGGGTTTCTATCAAAATTTTGAGAAGTTTGGCTATCGGCAAACCGTTTGAGAGGATGTATCATTTCTAAGAGTTTCGTTACGACCGGCAGCATGCAGGATAGTTACCAAATGAATCGCAATACTACCGGTTTTAATTTTTGGCAGGTACGGATTTCGTACCTCTCCGATGCTTTAGAACGCAATTATGAAAGGTTGGATGCCGGCAACTCGTTTGTGACTTTGGATCGCTTCTAAGAGTTTCGTTTCGACCGACAATATTCTTGGATAGTTACCAAATGAATCGCAATGCTACCGGTTTAAATTTTTGACCGGTACGGATTATGTACCTCTCCGACGGTTTAGATCGCAATTCAGAAAAGCTTGGCTAAATGCAACTTGTTCGAGAGGCTGGATCATTTTTAAACATTTTGCTTCAACCGACAACATGCAAAGATAGTTACCAAATGAATCGGAACACTCTCAGTTTGTATTTTTGACTGGTAGATATTTCGTACCTCAATGATGCTTTAGATCACAATTCTGAGAAGCCTGGATACCGGCAACACGTTAGAGAGTTTGGATCGATTTAAAGAATTTTGTTTCGACCGACAACATTCTAGGATAGTTACCAAATAAATCGCAATACTCTCGATTTTATTTATGACTGGTTCGGATTTCAAACCTCTCCGATGCTTTAGATCTTAATTCTAAGATGTTTGGATTCCGGCTACTCGTTTGAGAAGTTGGATCGTTTCAACCGACAATTGTCCCGGTTTGAATTTTTGACTGGTACGGATTATGTACCACTCCGATGGTTTCAATCACAATTATAAGAAATTTGGGTACCGGTATCTCGTTTGAGAGGATGTATCATTTCTGGGAGTTTCGTTACGACCGATAACTTGCTAGGATAGTTACCAAATGAATCGCAAAACTTCCAGTTTTAATTTTTCACTGGAACGAATTTCGTACCTCTCCGATGCTTTAGAACGCAATTATAAAAAGTTGGACACCAGCTACTTGTTTGTGAGGTTGGATCGCTTCTAAGAGTTTTCATTGATCGACAACATGCTGGGATAGTTATCAAATGAATCGTAATACTCCCACTTTAAATTTTTGAACGGTACGGATTATGTACCTCTCCGATGGTTTAGATCTCAATTAGAAAAAGCATGTTTACATGCAACTCGTTTGAGAGGTTGGATCATTTTTAAGAGATCTGTTTCAACCGACAACATGCTGGGATAGTTACCAAATGAATCGCAATACTCCCGGTTTGAATTTTTGACTGGAACATATTTCGTAGCTCTATGATGCTTTAGATCGCAATTCTGGGAAGCTTGGATACCGCAAACTCGTTTGATAGCCTGGTTCAATTTTAAGAGTTTCGTTTCGAGGGAAAACATGCTTGGATAGTTACCAAGTAAATCGCAATACTGCCGATTTTAATTGACTGGTAAGGATTTCGTACCTCTCCGATGCTTTAGAACGCAATTATGAAAGGTTGGATACCGGCAACTCGTTTGCGAGTTTGGATCGCATCTAAGAGTTTTATTTCGACCGACAACATGCTTGGATAGTTACCAAATGAATCGCAATGCTCCCGGTTTAAATTTTTGACCGGTACGGATTATGTAGCCAAACGATGGTTTTAATCACAATTTTGTGATGTTTGGCTGCCGACAACTCGTTTGAGTGGATGGATCATTTCAAAGTATTCCGTTACGACCGATACCATGCTAGGATAGTTACCCAATGAATCGCAATACTGCCGGTTTTAATTTTTTCTTGGTACGGATTTCGTACCTCTCCAATGCTTTAGAACGCAACTATGAAAGGTTGGATACCGGCAACTCCTTTGTGAGGTTGAGTCGCTTCTAAGTGTTTTACTTCGATCGATAATAGGCTAGGAAAGTTATCAAATGAATCGTAATACCCTCGGTTTGAATTTTTGAATGGTATGGATTACGTACTTCTCTGATGGTTTAGACCGCAATTCAGAAAAGCTTGGCTACATGCAACTTGTTCGGGAGATTTGATCGATTTTAAGAGTTTTGTTTCTGCCGACAACATGCCAAGATAGTTTTCAAATGAATCGCAATACTCCCGGTTTGTATTTTTGACTGGTACATATTTTGCCCCTCAATGATGCTTTAGATCTCAATTCCGAGAAGCTATGATACCGGCAACACGTTTGTGAGGTTGGATCAATTTAAAGAGTTTCGTTTTGACCGACAACATGCTTGGATAATTACCAAATGAATTACAATGCTCCCGGTTTGAATTTTTGACCGGTACGGATTATGTACCACTCCGATGTTTCTATCGAAATTCGGAGAAGTTTTGCTCCTGGCTACTCGTATGAGAGGATGTATCATTTCGAAGAGTTTCGTTACGACCGGCAACATGCGAGGATGGTTGCCAAATTAATTGCATTACTGCCGGTTTTAATTTTTGATTGGAACGAATTTCGAACCTCTCCGATGCTTTTAATACGCAATTATGAAAGATTGGATGCCCGCAACTCGTTTGTGAGTTTGGGTCACTTCTAAGAGTTTCGGATCGATCGACAACATGCTAGGATAGCTATCAAATGAATCGCAATACTCCCAGTTTGAATTTTTGACCGGTACGGATTATATACCTGGAGATGGTTTAGATCGCAATTCAGGAAAGCTTGGCTACATGCAACTTGTTCGAGAGGTTGGATAGTTATTTAGAGTTTTGTTTCAGCCGACAACATGCCAAGATAGTTACCAAAAGAATCGTAATACTCCCGCCTTATATTTTTGACTGGTACATATTTCGTAATTTTGTTTCAACCTCTTCAATCGCAATTTTGAGAAGTTTGGCAACCGGCAACTCGTTTGAGAGGATGGAACATTTCAAAGTATTTCGTTACGACCGACAACTTGCTAGAATAGTTAGCAAATGAATCGCAATACTGCAGGTTTTAATTTGTTAAAAGTACGGAATTCGTACCTCTCCGATGCTTTAGAACGCAATTATGAAAGGTTGGATACCGACAACTCCTTTCTGAGGTTGGACGCTTCTAAGAGCTTCTCTTCGATCGATTGCATGCTAGGAGTGTTATCAAATTAATCGTAATACCCTCAGTTTGAATTTTGGACCGGTACGGATTATGTACTTCTCCGTTGGTTTAGATCGCAATTCTGATAAGCATGGATACCGGCAACTCGATGGAGAGGTTGGATCGATTTTAATAATTTCGCTTCGACCGACAACATGCTTTGATAGTTACCAAATAAATCGCAATACTCCCAGTTTTAATTTTTGACCGGTATAGATTATGTACCATCCGATGGTTTCTATCGCAATTTTGAGAAGTTTAGCCACCGGCAACTCGTTTGAGAGGATTGATCATTTCAAAGAGTTTCGTTACGACGACAACATGCTAGAATATTTAGCAAATGAAACGCAATACTGCAAGTTTTAATTTTTCACAAGTACGGATTTCGTACCTCTTCGATGCTTTTGAACGCAATTATGAAATGTTGGATACCGGCAACTCCTTTGTGTGGTTGGATCGCATCTTAGAGTTTCGCTTTGATCGATAACATGTTAGGATAGTTATCAAATGAATCGCAATACATTCGATTTGAATTTTTGACCGGTATGGATTATGTACCTCTCCGATGCTTTAGATCGCAATTCAGAAAACCTTGGCTACATGCAACTTGTCCGAGAGGTTGAATCGACTTTTAGAGTTTTGTTTCTGCCGACAACATGCTAAGATAGTTTCCAAATGAATCGCAATACTCCCGGTTTGTATTTTTGACTGGTACATATCTCGTACCACAATGATGCTTTCGATCTCAATTCCGAGAAGCTATGATACCGGGAACACGTTTGTGAGGTTGGATCGATATAAAGAGTTTCGTTTATACCGATAACCTGCTAGGATAGTTACTAAATAAATTGCAATACTCCCGGTTTGTTTTTATGACTGGTTCAAATTTCAAATCTCTCTGATGCTTAAGATCGCAATTATGAGAAGTTTGGATACCGGCTACTCGTTTGAGAAGTAGGATCGCTTTTAAGAGTTCGTTTCGACTGACAATTTGCTTGGAAAATTACCAAATGAATTGCAATGCTCCCGATTTGAATTTTTGACTGGTACGGATTATGTACCACTCCGATGGTTTCTATCGAAATTCTGAGAAGTTTGGCTACTGGCTAGTCGTTTGAGAGGATGTATTATTTCTAAGAGATTTGTTACGACCGGGAGCATGCGAGGATAGTTACCAAATAAATTGTAATACTGCCGGGTTTAATTTTTGACTTGCGCGGATTTCGAGCCTCTCCGATGGTTTAGAACGCAATTATGAAGGATTGGATACCGGCAACATGCTAGGATAGTTGTAAAATGATTCGCAATACTCCCAGTTTAAATTTTTGACCGGTACGGATTATGTTCCTCTCCGATGGTTTAGATTGCAATTCAGAAAAGTTTTACA
The DNA here is from genome assembly GCA_014058105.1 of Kingdonia uniflora. Classification (NCBI taxonomy): domain Eukaryota; kingdom Viridiplantae; phylum Streptophyta; class Magnoliopsida; order Ranunculales; family Circaeasteraceae; genus Kingdonia; species Kingdonia uniflora. Next base: position 27,099 of record JACGCM010002824.1, read on the forward strand.
TGCAACTTGTTCGAGAGGTTGGATCATTTTCAAGAGTTTTGTTTCAACCGACAACATGCCAATATAGTTACCAAATAAATCGCAATACTCCCGGTTTGAATTTTTGATCAATAGGGATTATGTACCAATCCAATGGTTTCTATCGAAATTCTAAGAAGTTTTGCCACCGACAACTCGTTTGAGTGTATGGATCATTTCTAAGACTTTCATTACACCGACAACATATTAGGATTGTTACCAAATGAATCGCAATACTGCCGGTATTAATCATTCACTGTTACAGATTTTGTACCTCTCTGATGCTTTAGAACGCAATTATGAAAAGTTGGATACCAGCTACTCGTTTGTGAGGTTGGATTGCTTCTAAGTTTTCTTCGGTCGACAACATGCTGGGATTGTTATCAAATGAATCGCAATACACCAAGTTTGAATTTTTGACCGGTACGGATTATTATGTACCTCTTCTATGGTTTAGATCTCAATTAAAAAAAGTATGTCTACATGCAACTCGTTTGAGAGGTTTGATCGTGTTTAAGAGTTTTGTTTCAACTGGCAATATGCGAGGATAGTTACCAAATGAATCGCAATACTCCAGGTCTGAATTTTTGATTAGTACATATTTCGTACCTCTATGATGGTTTAGCAATTCTAAGAAGGTTTGATACCGGCAACTTGTTTGAGAGGTTGGAATAGTTACTAAATAAATCACGATACTCCAGATTTCTATTTATGACTGGTTCCGATTTCGAACCTCTCCAATGCTTTAGATCGTAATTCAGGGAAGTTTGGATACCGGCTACTCTTTTGAGAAATTGGATCGAATGAATCGAAATACTGCCGGCTTCAATTTTTGACTGGTATGGATTTCTTACATCTCCGATGCCTTAGAACGCAATTATGAGAGGTTAGATACCGAAAACTCATTTGTGAAGTTTGATCCCTTCTTAGAGTTTCGCTTCGATCGACAACATGGTAGGATAGTTATCAAATGAATCGCAATACTCCCAGTTTGAATTTTTGACCGATACGGATTATGTACCTCTCCGATGATTTAGATCGTAATTAAGAAAATGTTGGCTACATGCAACTAGTTCGAGAGGTTGGATCGTTCATAAAAGTTCTGTTTCAGCTGACAACATTCCAAGATAGTTACCAAATGAATCGCAATACTCTCGGTTTAAATTTTTGACTTGTACATATTTCGTACCTCTATGATGCTTTAGATCGCAATTCTTAGAAGCTTGGATACCGGCAACACGTTTGAGAGGTTGGATCGATTTAATGAGTTTCGTTTCGACCGGATATATGCTAGGATAGTTACCAATAAATCACAATACTCTCGATTTCTTTTTATGACTTGTTCAGATTACGAACCTCTTCGATGCTTTAGATCGCAATTCTGAGAAGTTTTGATACCGGCTGCTCGTTTGAGAAGTTGGATCGTTTTTGAAAGTTCGTTTTGACCAATAACATGCTTGGATAGTTACCAAATGAATCGCAATATTCCCAGTTTGAATTTTTGACCGGTACGGATTATGTACCACTCTGATTGTTTTTATCGCAATTCTGAGAAGTTTGGCTACCGGCAACTCGTTTGAGAGAATGAATCATTTCTAAGAATTTTGTTACGACCGACAACATGCTAGGATAGTTACCAAATGAATCGCAATATTGCCGGTTTTAATTTTTGACTGGTACATATTTTGTACCTCTTCGACGCTTTAGAATGCAATTATGAAAAGTTGGATACTGGCAACTCGTTTGTGAGTTTGGATCGCTTCTAAGTGTTTTCTTCAATCGAAAACATGTTGGGATAGCTATCAAAATAATCGTAATACACCCAGTTTGAATTTTTGACCAGTACGGATTATGTATGTACCTCTACGATGGTTTTGATCGTAATTCAGAAAAGCTAGGCTACCTGCAACTTGTTCGAGAGGTTGGCTCATTTTTAAGAGTTTTGTTTCAACCGACAACATGCCAAGATTGTTACTGAATGAATCGTAATACTCCCGGTTTGTATTTTTGACAGGTACATATTTTGCACCTCCATGATGCTTAAGATCGAAATTCTGAGAAGCTTGGATACCGGCAATGCGTTTGGGAGGTTGGATCGATTTTAAGAGTTTTGTTTTGACCGACAACATGCTAGGATAGTCACCAAATAAGTCTCAATAGTCCCGGTTTCTATTTATGACTGGTTCGGATTTCGAACTCCCATGCTTTAGATCGCAATTCTGAGAAGTTTAGATACCGGCAACTCGTTTGGGAAGTTGGATCATTTTTAAATGGTTTATTTTGACCGACGGGATGCTTGGATTGTTACCAAATGAATCACAATACTTCCGGTTTGAATTTTTGATCAGTACGGATTATGTACCAATCCGATGGTTTCTATCGCAATTTTGAGAAATTTGGCTACCGGCAACTCGTTTGAGAGTATGGATCATTTCTAGGACTTTCGTTACGACTGACAACATGCTATGATAGTTACCAAATGAATCACAAAACTGTCGCTTTTAATTTTTTCACTGGTACGGATTTCGTACCTCTCCTATGCTTTATAACACAATTATTAAAAGTTGGATACCAGCTACTCGTTTGTGAGGATGGATCCCTTCTAAGAGTTTCGCTTTGATCGACAAAATGCTAGGATAGTTATCAAATGCATCGCAATACTCCCGGTTTGAATTTTTAACCGATACGGATTATGTACCTCTCCAATGGTTTTGATCACAATTTAGAAAAGGTTGGCTACATGGAACTGTTTCAACCGACAACATGCTAAGATCGTTACAAAATGAATCGCAATACTCCCGGTTTGAATTTTTGATTGGTACATATATCGTACCTCTATGATGCCTTAGATCGTAATTCTGAGAAGCTTGGATACCGGCACACGTTTGAGAGGTTGGATCAATTTAAAGAGTTTCGTTTCGATCGACAACATGCTAGGTTAGTTACCAAATAAATCACAATACTCCCGATTTCTATTTATGACTGGTTCTGATTTCAAACCTCTCCGATGCTTTAGATTGCAATTCTGAGAAGTTTGGATACCGGCTACTCGCTTGAGAAGTTAGATCGTTTTAAAGAGCTCGTTTCGACCAACAACATGCATGAATAGTTACCAAATGAATCGCAATACCCCTGGTTTATATTTTTGACCAGAACGGATTTTGTACCTCTCCGATTATTTAGATCGCTATTCTGAGAAACTACCGGCTACTCGTTTGAGAAGTTGGATCGCTTTTAAGAGTTTTGTTTCAATCGACAACATGCTAGGATAGTTACCAAATGAATCGCAACACTCCCGGTTTGAATTTTTGACTGGTACATATATTGTACCTCTATGATGCTTTATATCGTAATTCTGTGAAGCTTGGATACCGGGAACTCGTTTGTGTGGTTGGATCGATATTAAGAGTTTCGTTACGACCGACTATTTGCTAGAATAGGTAACAATTAAATCGCAATAATCCCGGTTTCAATTCAAGCCTGGTTCGGATTTCGAACTTCTCCGATGCTTTAGATTGAAATTTTGGGAAGCTTGGATACCGGCTACTCGTTTGAGAAGTTGGATCATTTATAAGAGTTCGTTTCGACCGACAACATGCAAGGATTGTTACCAAATGAATCGCAATACTCCCAGTTTGAATTTAAGAACGTTGTGGATTATGTACCACTCCTATGGTTTTAATCGCAATTCTGAGAAGTTTGGCTACCGGTAACACGTCTGAGGGGATGGACCATTTCTAAGAATTTTGTTACTACCGACAACATGCTAGGATAGTTACCAAATGAATCGCAATACTGCCGGTTTTAATTTTTGACTGGTAAGGATTTCGTACCTCTCTGATGCATTAGAACGCAATTATGAAAGATTGGATACTGACAACTCATTTGTTTGTATGGATCACTATTAAGAGATTCGCTTCGATCGACAACATGTTAGGATAGTTATCAAATGAATCGCAATACTCCCAGTTTAAATTTTGGACCGATATAGATTATGTACCTCTCCGATGGTTTAGATAGCAATTAAGAAAAACTTGACTACATGCAACTTGATCAAGAGGTCCGATCGTTTTTAAGAGTTCTGCTTCAACCGACAACATGCCAAGATAGTTTTCTAATGAATCGCAATACCCCCAGTCTGAATTTTTGGCTGGTACATATTTCGCACCTCTATGATGCTTTCGATAGCAATTCTTAGAAGCTTGGATACCGGCAACATGTTTGAGAGGTTGGATCGTTTATAAGAGTTCGTTTCGACTGACAATATGCAAGGATAGTCGCCAAATAAATTGCAATACTCCCAGCTTGCATTTTAGACCGGTACGGATAATGTACGTCTCCGATTATTTAGATCGCAATTCTGAGAATCTTGGATACCGGCTACTCGTTTGAGAAGTTGGATCGTTTTTAAAAGTTCGTTTCGACTGACAATATGCAAGGATAGTTACCAAATGAATCGCAATACTCCCAGTTTAAATTTCTGGCCGGTACGGATTATGTAGCACTCCGATGCTTTTAATCGCAATTCAGAGATGTTTGGCTACCGGTAGCTCGTTTGAGGAGATGGATAATTTCTCAGAATTTCGTTACGACCGACTACATGCTAGGATAGTTACCAAATGAATCGCAATACTGCCAGTTTTAATTTTTGACTGGTAAGGATTTCGTACCTCTCTGATGCTTTGAAGCGCAATTATGAAAGGTTGGATACCGACAACTCATTTGTGAGGTTGGGTTACTTCTAAGAGATTAGCTTCGATCGACAACATGTTGGGATAGTAATCAAATAAATCGCAATACTCCCAGTTTGAATTTTTGACCGATACGGATTATTTTCCTCTCCAATGGTTGAGATAGCAATTCAGAAAAGCTTGGCTAAATGCAACTTGATCGAGAGGTTCGGTCGTTTTTAAGAGTTCTGTTTCAACCGGCAACATGCCAAGATAATTAACAAATGAATCGCAATACTCCCAGTTAGAATTTTGGCTTGTACATATTTCGCACCTCTATGATGCTTTAGATCGCAATTCTGAGAAGCTTGGATACCGGCAACATGTTTGAGAGGTTGGATCGATTTAAAGAGTTTCGTTTCGACCGACAACATGCATGGATAGTTACCAAATAAATTTCAATAAACCCGGCTTAAATTTATGACAGGTTCGGATTTCGAACCTCTCCGACGCTTTAGACCGTAATTTTGGTAAGTTTTGATACCGGCTACTCGTTTGAGAAGTTGGATATTTTATAAGAGTTCGCTTCGACCGACTACATGCAAAGATAGTTACCAAATGAATCGCAATACTCCTGGTTTGAATTTTAGACCGGTACGGAATATGTACCTCTCCGATGATATAGATCGCAATTCTTAGAAGCTTGGATACCAGCAACTCGTTTGAGAAGATGGATCATTTTTAAAAGTTCGTTTCGACCGAAATCATGCAAGGATAGTTACCAAATGAATTGCAATACTCTCGGTTCGAATTTATGGCCGTTACGGATTATGTGCCACTCTGATTGTTTCTATCGCAATTCTGAGATGTTTGGCGACCGGGAACTTGTTTGAGGGGATGGATCATCTCTTGGAATTTTGTTACGACTGACAACATGCTAGGATAGTTACCAAATGAATCACAATACTGCCGGTTTTAATTTTTGACTGGTACGGATTATGTACCTCGGGATGGTTTAAATCGCAATTCAGAAAAGCTTGGCTACATGCAACTAGTTCGCGAGGTTGGATCATTTTTAAGAGTTCTGTTTCCACCGACAACATGCTAGGATAGTTACCAAATGAATCGCAATACTCCCGGTTTGAATTTTAGACTGGTACATATTTCGTACCTCTAAGATTCTTTAGATCGCAATTCGGAGATGCTTTGATACCGGCAACTAGTTTGAGAGGTTGGATCGATTTTATGAGTTTCGTTTCGACCGACAACATGCTAGGATAGTCACAAAATAAATCGCAATACTCCCGATTTCTATTTATGACTTGTTCGGATTTCGAACTCCGATGCTTTAGATCACAATTCTGAGATGTTTAGATACTTGGAACTCGTTTGGGAAGTTGGATCATTTTTAAGAGTTCATTTCGACCGGCAAGATGCTTGGATTGTTACCAAATGAATCGCAATAATCTGGGCTTGAATTTTTGACCGGTACGGATTATGTACCACTCTGATGGTTTATATCGTAATTATGATAAGTTATGCTGCCGATAACTCGTTTGAGAGGATGGATCATTTCTAAGAGTTTTGTTACGACCGACAACATGCTAGGATAGATACAAAATAAATCGCAATAATCCCGGTTTCAATTTATGACGTGTTCGGATTTTTAACCTCTCCAATACTTTAGATCGCAATTTTGGGATGCTTCGATACCGGCTACTCGTTTGAGAAGTTAGATCGCTTATAAGAGTTCGTTTCGACCGATAACATGCAAGGATAATTACCAAATGAATCGCAATACTCCCGGTTTAATTTTTTGTCCGGTACGGATTATGTACCACTCTGATGGTTTTAATCGCAATTCTGAGAAGTTTGGCTATGTAACTCGTTTGATGGGATGGATTATTTCTAAGAATTTCATTACGGCCGACAACATGCTGGGATAGTTACCAAATGAATCGCAATACTGCCAGTTTTAATTTGTGACTGATACGTATTTTGTACATCTCCGATGCTTTAGAATGCAATTATGAAAAGTTGGATTTCGTACCTCTCCGATGCTTTAGAACGCAATTATGAAAGGTTGGGCACCGACAACTCATTTGTGAGGTTGGATCACTTCTAATGATTCGCTTCGATCGGCAACATGTTAGGGTTGTTATCAAATGAATCGCAATACTCCCTGTTTAAATTTTTGACCGATACGGAATATGTACCTCTCCGATGGTTTAGATAGCAATTCAGAAAAAGCTTGGCTAAATGCAACTTGATCGAGAGGTTCGATCGTTTTTAAGAGTTTTGTTTCAACCGACAACATGATAAGATAGTTACCAAATGAATCGCAATACTCCCGGCTTGACTTTTTGACTGGTACATATTTCGTACCGCTATGATGCTTTAGATCGCAATTCTAAGAAGCTTGGATACCGGCAACATGTTTGAGAGGTTGGATCGATTTAAAGAGCTTCGTTTTGATCGACAACATGCTAGGATAGTTACCAAATAAATCGCAATAAACCTGGTTTCAATTTATGACCGGTTCGGATTTAGAACCTCTCCGATGCTTTAGATCACAATTTTGGGAAGCTTGTATATCGGCTACTCATTTCAGAAGTTGGAGAGTTTATAAGAGATCGTTTTGGCCGATAACATGCAAGGATAGTTACCAAATGAATCGCAATACTCTGGACTTTAACTTTCCACCGGTACGGATTATGAACCTCTCCGATGATTTAGATCACAATTCTGAGAAGCTTTGATACCGGTTACTTGTTTGAGAAGTTGGATCGTTTTTAGAAGTTTGTTTTGACCGACAACATGCAAGGATAGTTATCAAATGAATCGCAATACTCCCGGTTTGAATTTTTGGCCGGTACGGATTATGTACCACTCCGATGGTTTCAATCGCAATTCTGAGAAGTTTTGCTACCGGTAACTCGTTTGAGAGGATTGATCATTTCTAAGATTATCGTTACGATCGACAACATGCTAGGATAGTTACCAAATGAATCACAATACTGCCGGTTTAAATTTTTGGCTGGTATGGATTTCGTACCTCTCCGATGCTTTAGAATGATATTATGAAAGGTTGGATACCGACAACTCATTTGTGAAGTTTGATCGCTTCTAAGAGTTTCGCTTCGATCGACAACATGGTAGGATTGTTATCAAATGAATCGCAATACTCCCAGTTTGAATTTTTTACCGATACGGATTATGTACCTCTCCGATGGCTTTGATCGCAATTCAGAAAAACTAGGCTACATACAACTTGTTCGAGAGGTTGGATCATTTTTATGAATTTTGTTTCAACCGACAACATGCCAAGATTGTTACTAAATGAATCGCAATACTCCCGGTTTGTATTTTTGACTGGTACATATTTTACACCTCAATGATGCTTTAGATCGCAATTCTGATAAGCTTGGATACCGGCAATACGTTTGAGAGATTGGATCGATTTTAAGAGTTTTGCTTCGACCGACAACATGCTAGGATAGTCACAAAATAAATCGTAATACTCACGGTTTCTATTTATGACTGGTTCGGATTTCAAACTCCGATGCTTTAGATCGTAATTCTGAGAAGTTTAGATACTGCCAACTCGTTTGGGAAGTTGGATCATTTTTATGAGTTCATTTCGGCCGGCAAGATGCTTGGATTGTTACCAAATGAATCGTAATACTCCCGGTTAGAATTTTTGATCAGATCGAATTATGTACCACTCCGATTGTTTCTATCGCAATTTTGAGAAGTTTAACTACCGGCAACTCGTTTGAGAGTATGGATCATTTTGATGAATTTTGTTACCACAGACAACATGCTAGGTTAGTTACCAAATGAATCGTAATTCTGGCGGTTTTAATTTTTGACTGGTACGAATTATGTACCTCTCCGATGGTTTAGATCGCAATTCAGAAAAGCTTGGCTACATACAACTAGTTCTGGAGGTTGGATCGTTTTTCCAACCTCTCAAACGAGTCCCATGTAAACATGCATTTTTGAATTGAGATCAAAACAATCGGAGAGGTACATAATCCCTACCGGTTAAAAATTTAAACTGGGAGTATTGCGATTCATTTGATAACTATTCCAGCATGTTGTCGATCCAAGAAAACACTTAGAAGCGATCCAACCTCACAAACGAGTAGCTGGTGTCAAACTTTTCATAATTGCGTTACAAAGCATCGGAGAGGTACGAAATCCGTATCACTGAAAAATTAAAACCTGCTGTATTGCGATTCATTTGATAACTATTCTAGCAAGTTGTCGGTCGTAACGAAACACTCCGAAATTATACATCTTCTCAAACGAGTTGCCGGTAGCCAAATTTCTCATAATTGCAATAGAAACCATCAGAGTGGTACATAATCTGTACCGGTCAAAAATTCAAACGGGAGTATTGCGATTCATTTGGTAACTATCCAAGCATGTTGTTGGTCAAAACGATCCCACTTCTCAAACGAGTAGCCGGAATCCATACTTCTCATAATTGTGATTTAAAGCATCGGCGAGGTTTGAAAACCGAGAGTATTGCTATTTATTTGGTAACTATCCGAGAATATTGTCGGCCGAAATAAAACTCTTTAAATCGATCCAACCTCTCTAACTTGTTGCCGGTATCCAAGCTTCTCAAAATTACGATCTAAACCATCATTGAGGTACGAAATATGTACCAGTCAAAAATACAAACCGGGAGTATTATGATTCTTTTGGTAACCATCTTGGCATGTTGTCGGTTGAAACAAAACTCTTAAAAGCGATCCAACCTCTTGAACAAGTTGCATGTAGCCAACCTTTCCTGAATTGCGATCTAAACCATCTCCAGGAATATAATCTGTACTGGTCAAAAATTCAAACTGGGAGTATTGCGATTCATATGATAACTATCCTGGCATGTTTTGATCGATGCGAAACTCTTACAAGCGATCTAAACTCGCAAACGAGTTGCCGGTTTCCAACCTTTCATAATTGCGTTTAAAAGCATCGGAGAGGTACGAATTCCGTACCAGTCAAAAATAAAAACCGGCAGTATCGCGATTCATTTAGTAACAATCCTCACATATTGTCGGTCGTACAAAAAATCTTAAAAATGATACATCCTCTCAAACGAGTTGCCGGTAGCCAAACTTCTTAGAATTTCGATAGAAACATCGGAGTGGTACATAATCCGTATTGATCAAAAATTCAAACCGGGAGTATTGCGATTCATTTGGTAACTATCTTGGCATGTTGCCGGTTGAAACAAAACTCTTTAAAATGATCCAACCTCTCGAACAAGTTGCATGTAAAGCTTTTCTGAATTGCGATCTAAACCATCGGAGAGGAACATAATCTTATTGCGAATCATTTTATAGCTATCTTAGCATGTTGTCGATCGAAAGCGAAACTCTTAGAAGCGATCCAAACTCACAAACGAGTTGCCGGTATCCAATCTTTCCGAATTGCGTCCTAAAGCATCGGAGAGGTTCGAAATCCGTACCAGTCAAAAATTAAAACCGGCTGTATTACGATTCATTTGGTAACTATCCTCGCATGCTACCGGTCGTAACGAAACTCTTAGAAATGATACATCCTCTCATACAAGTATCCAGTTGCCAAATTATCAGAATTTCGATAGAAGCCATCGGAGAGGTACAAAATCCATACCGGCTAAAAATTCAAACCGGGAGCATTGCAATTCATTGTGTTATTATCCAAGCATGTTGTCAGTCGAAACGAACTCTTAAAAACGATTCTACTTCTCAAACGAGTAGCCGGTATCCAAACTTTTCATAATTGCGATCTAAAGCATCGGAGAGATTTGAAATCCGAACCAGTCATAAAAGAAACCGGGAGTATTGCAATTTATTTGGTAACTATCCTAGTAGGTTGTCGGTCTAAACAAAACTCTTTAAATCGATCCAACCTCACAAACGTGTTCCCGGTATCTTAGCTTCTCAGAATTGAGATCGAGGGCATCATTGTGGTACAAGATATGTACCAGTCAAAAATACAAACCGGGAGTATTGCGATTCATTTGTTAACTATCTTGGCATGTTGTCGGCAGAAACAAAACTCTAAAAATGATCCAACCTCTCGAACAAGTTGCATGTAGCCAAGTTTTTCTTAATTGCGATCTAAACAATCGGGGAGGTACATAATCCATACCGGTCAAAAATTCAAATCGAAGGTATTACGATTCATTTGATAACAATCCTAGCATGTTATCGATCGAAGCGAAACTCTTAAAAGCGATCCAACCACACAAAGGAGTTGCCGGTATTTCATAATTGCGTTCTAAAGCATCGAAGAGGTACGAAATCCATACTTGTGAAAAATTAGAACCTGCAGTATTGCGATTCATTTGCTAACTATTCTAGCATGTTGTCGGTCGTAACGAAACTCTTTGAAAGGATCAATCCTCTAAAACGAGTTGCCGGTGACCAAACTTCTCAAAATTGCGATAGAAACCATCGGAGTGGTACATAATCCATACCGGTCAAAAATTAAAATCGGGAGTATTACGATTTATTTGGTAACTATCAAAGCATGTCGTCGGTGGAAATGAAACTATTAAAATCGATCCAACCTCTCAGACGAGTTGTCGGTATTTAAGCTTCCCAAAATTGCGATCTAACCCATCATTGAGGTACGAAATATGTATCAGGCAAAAATACAAGCCGGGAGTATTGCAATTCATTTGGTAACTATCCTAGCATGTTGTCGGTTGAAACAAACTCTTAAAAATGATCCAACATCTCAAACAATTTCCATGCAGCAAGCTTTTTTGAATTGCGATCTAAACCATCGGAGAGGTACATATTCCGTACCAGTCCAAAATTCAAACTGAGGGTATTACGATTAATTTGATTACTATCCTAGCATGCTATCGATCGAAGTGAAGCTCTCTTAGAAGCGATCCAACCTCACAAAGGAGTGTCCGGTATCAACCTTTCATAATTGCGTTCTAAAGCATCGGAGAGGTACGAAATCCGTACTTTTGACAAATTAAAACCTGCAGTATTGCGATTCATTTGCTAACTATTCTAGCATGTTGTCGGTCGTAACGAAACACTTTGAAATGATTCATCCTCTCAAACGAGTTGTCGGTAGCCAAACTTCTCAAAATTGCGATTGAAACCATCGGTGTGCAACATAATCCGTACCGGTCAAAAATTTAAACCGGCAGCATTGCGATTCATTTTATAACTATCCCAGCATGTTGCCGATCGAAGCGAAACTCTTAGAAGCGATCCAAACTCACAAACGAGTTGCCGGTATACAATCTTTCATAATTGCGTTATAAAGCATCGGAGAGGTACGAAATCCGTACCATTGAAAAATTAAAACCGGCAGTATTGCGATTCGTTTGAAAACTATTCTAGCAAGTTGTCGGTCGTAACGAAACACTTAGAAATTATACATCCTCTCAAACGAGTTGCCGGGAGCCAAATTTCTCATAATTGCAATAGAAACCATCAGAGTGGTACCTAATCTGTACCGGCCAAAAATTCAAACCGGGAGTATTGCGATTCATTTGGTAACTATCCAGGCATGTCGTTGGTCGAAACGATCCAACTTCTTAAACGAGTAGCCGGAATCCATACTTCTCATAATTGAGATTTAAAGCATCGGTGAGGTTTGAAATCCGAACCAGTCATAAATACAAACCGAGAGTATTGCAATTTATTTGGAAACTAGCCGAGAATGTTGTCAGCCGAAACAAAACTCCTTAAATCGATCCAACCTCTCAAACTTGTTGCCGGTATCCAAGCTTTTCAAAATTGCGATCTAAACCATCATTGAGGTACGAAATATGTACCAGTCATAAATACAAACCGGGATTATTACGATTCTTTTGGTAACTATCTTGGCGTGTTGTCAGCTGAAACAAAACTCTTAAAAACGATCCAACCTCCCGAACAAGTTGCATGTAGCCAAGCTTTCCTGAATTGCGATCTAAACCATCTCCAGGTATATAATCTGTACCGGTCAAAAATTCAAACTGGGAGTATTGCAATTCATTTGGTAACTATCCAGGCATGTTGTCGGTCGAAACGAACACATAATAGCAATCCAACTTCTCTAACGAGTAGCCGGTATCCAAATTTTACAGAATCACGATCTAAAGAATCGGAGAGGTTCCTATTTTGAGCCAGTCATAAATAGAAGCCGGGAGTATTGCGATATATTTGGTAACTATCCTAGCATGTTGTCGGTCGAAACGAAACTCTTAAAATCGATCCAAGCTCTCAAACGAGTTGCCGGCATCCAAGCTTCACCGAATTGCGATCTAAAACATCATAGAGGTACGAAATATGTTCCGGTCAAAAATTTAAACAGGAAGTATTGCAATTCATTTGGTAACTATCCTTGCATGTTTTTGGTTAAAACAAAACTCTTAAAAACGTTCCATCCTCTCAAACGAGTTGCATCTAAACATGCATTTTTAAATTGAGATCTAAACCATCGGAGAGGTACATAATCCCTACCGGTCTAAAATTAAAAATGGAGTATTGAGATTCATTTGATAGCAATTCCAGCATGTTGTCGACCGAAGAAAACTCTTAGAAGCGATCCAACCTCACATACGAGTAGCTGGTGTCCAACTTTTAATAATTGTGTTCTAAAGCATCGGAGAGGTACGAAATCCGTACCAGTGAAAAATTAAAACTGGCAGTATTGCAATACATTTGATAACTACTATAGCAAGTTGTCGGTCGTAACGAAACACTTAGAAATGATACATCCTCTCAAACGAGTTGCCGGTAGCCAAATTTCTCATAATTACAATAGAAACCATCAGAATGGTACATAATGCATACCGGTCAAAAATTCAATCCGGGAGTATTGCGATTCATTTGGTAACAATCCAAGCATGTTGTTGGTCGAAACGATCCAACTTCTCAAACGAGTAGCCGGAATCCATACTTCTCATAATTGAGATTTAAAGCATCAGAGAGGTTTGAAATCCGAGTCAGTCATAAAAAGAAATCGAGAGTATTGCGATTTACTTGGTAGCTATCGAGCATGTTGTCGGTCGAAACGAAACTCTTTAAATCGATCCAACCTCTCTAACTTGTTGCCGGTATCCAAGCTTCTCAGAATTGCGATCTAAACCATCATTGAGGTACGAAATATGTACCAGTCAAAAATACAAACCGAGAGTATTACGATTTATTTGGTAACTATCTTGGCATGTTGTCTGTTGAAACAAAACTCATAAAAATGATCCAACCTCTCGAACAAGTTGAACGTAGCCAAGCTTTTCTGAATTGCGATCTAAACCATCTCAAGGTATATAATCCGTACCGGTCTAAAATTAAAATTTGGAGTATTGCGATTCATTTGATAACTATCCTAGCATGTTGTCGATCGATGCGAAACTCTTAGAAGTGATCCAAACTCACAAACGAGTTGCCATTAACCATCTTTTCATAATTGCGTTCTAAAGCATCGTAGAGGTATGAAATCCGTACCAGTCAAAAATTAAAATCGGCAGTATTGCGATTCATTTAGTAACTATCCTCACATGTTGTCGGTCGCAACGAAACTCTTAGAAATGATTCATCCCCACAAACGAGTTGCCGGTAGCCAAACTATTAGAAGCGATCCAACTTCTTAAACGAGTAGCCGGTATCCAAACTTCCCAGAATTGCGATTTAAAGCATCGGAGAGGATTGAAATCCGAACAAGTCATAAATAAAAACTGGGATTATTGCGATTTATTTGGTAACTATCCTAGCATGCTGTCGGTCGAAACGAAACTCTTTAAATCAATCCAACCTCACAAACGTTTTGCCAGTATCATAACTTCTTTGAATAGCGATCTAAAGCATCATTGAGGTACGAAATATGTACCAATCAAAAATACAAACCGGGAGTATTGCGATTCATTTGGTAACTATCTTGGCATGTTGTCGGTTAAAACAAAACACTTAAATGCGATCCAACCTCTCGAACAAGTTGCACGTAGCCAAGCTTTTCTGAATTGCGATCTAAACCATCGGAGAGGAACATAATCCGTACAAGCCAAAAATTCAAACTGGGAGTATTGCGATTCATTTTATTACTATCCAGCATGTTGTCAATCGAAGCGAAACTCTTAGAAGCGATCCAAACTCACAAACAAGTTGCCGGTATTCCCAACTTTGAAAATTATGTTCTAATGCATCAGTGAGGTGCGAAATCCGTACCTGTCAAAAATTAAAACCCGCAGTATTGCGATTCATTTAGTAACCATCCTCGCATGCTGCCGGTCGTAACAAAACTTTTAAAAATGATACATCCTCTCAAACGAGTAGCCGGTAGCGAAACTTCTCAGAATTTCGATAGAAACCATTGAAGTGGTACATAATCCGTACCGGTCAAAAATTCAAACCGGGAGCATTGCGATTCATTTGGTAACTGTCCAAGCATGTTGTCGGTCGAAACGAACTCTTAAAAACGATACAACTTCTCAAACGAGTAGCCGGTATCCAAACTTCTCAGACTTGCGATCTAAAGCATCAGAGAGGTTTAAATCCAAACCAGTCATAAATAGAAACTGGGAGTATTGCGATTTATTTGGAAACTATCCTAGCATATTGTCGGTCGAAGCAAAACTCTTTAAATTGATCCAACCTCACAAACGTGTTGCCGGTATCCAAGCTTCTCTGAATTGCGATCTAAAACATCATTGAGGTACGAAATATGTAGCAATCGAAAATACGATTCATTTGGTAACTATCATGGCATGTTGTCGGCTGATACAAAACACTTAAAGGCGATCCAATCTCGCGAACAAGTTGCATGTAGCCAAGCTTTTTTGTATTGTGATCAAAACCATCGGAGAGGAACATAATCCGTACAGGCCAAAAATTCAAACTGGGAGTAGTGCGATTCATTTTATTACTATCCTAGCATGTTGTTGATTGAAGCGAAACTCTTAGAAGCGATCCAAACTCACTAACGAGTTGCCGGTATCCAGCCTTTCATAATGAGTTCTAAAGCATCAGAGAGGTACGAAATTCGTACCAGTCAAAAATTAAAACTGGTAGTATTGCGATTCATTTGGTAACTATCCTCGCATGCTGCCGGTCGTACGGAACTTTTAGAAAAGATACATCCTCACAAACGTGTAGCCGGTAGCCAAACTTCTCAGAATTTTGATAGGAACCATCGGAGTGGTACATAATCCGTACCGGTCAAAAATTCAAATTGGGAGCATTGCGATTTATTTGGTAGCTATCCAAGCTTGTTGCCGGTCGAAACGAACTCTTAAAAATGATCCAACTTCTTAAACGAGTAGCCGGTATCCAAACTTCTCAGAATTACGATCTAAAGCATCGGAGAGGATTTAAATCCGAACCAGTCATAAATTGAAACCGGGAGTATTGCGATTTATTTGGAAATTATACTAGCATAATGTCGGTCAAAACGAAACTCTTTAAATCGATCCAGCCTCTCAAACGTGTTGCCGGTATCATAGCTTCTCAGAATTGCGATATCAAGCATCATTGGGGTATGAAATATGTACCAGTGAAAAATACAAACCGAGAGTATTGCGATTCATTTGGTAACTATCTTGGCATGTTGTCGGGTGAAACAAAACTCTTAAAATCGATCCAACCTCTCGGACAAGTTGCATGTAGCCAAGCTTTACTAAATTGCGATCTAAACCATCAGAGAGGAACATAATCCGTACAGGTCAAAAATTCAAACTGGGAGTATTGCGATTCATTTTATTACTATCCTAGCATGTTGTCGATCGAAGCAAAACTCTTAGAAGCGATCCAAACTCAAAAACGAGTTGCCGGTATCTAACCTTTTATAAATGCGTTCCAAAGCATCAGAGAGGTACGAAATCCATGCCAGTCCAAAATTAAAACCGGCAATATTGCGATTCATTTGGTAACTATCCTCGCATGCTGACGGTCGCAACGAAACTTTTTGAAATGATTCATCCTCTCAAACGAGTTGTTGATAGCAAAACTTCTCAGAATTTCCATAAAAGCCATCGGAGTGGTACATAATCCGTACCTGTCAAAAATTCAAACCGGGAGCATTGCGATTCATTTGGTAACTATCGAAGCATGTTGTCGGTCGAAATGAACTCTTAAAAATGATCCAACTACTCAAACGAGTAGCCGGTATTCAAACTTCTCAGAATTGCGATCTAAAGCATCAGAGAGGTTTTAAATCTGAACCAGTCATAAATTGAAACCGGGAGTATTGTGATTTATTTGGTAACTATCCTAGCATATTGTTGGCCGAAATGAAACTCTTTAAATCGATCCAACCTCACAAACGTGTTGCTGGTATCATAGCTTCTCGGAATTGCGAACTAAAGCATCATTGAGGTACGAAATATGTACCGGTCAAAAATTCAAAAGCGGGAGAATTGAGATTAATTTTATTACTATCCTAGCATGTTGTTGATCGAAGCGAAGCTCTTTGAAGCGATCCAAACTCACAAACGAGTTGCCGGTATCTAACCTTTCATAATTACGTTCTAAAGCATCAGAGAGGTACGAAATCCGTACCAGTCAAAACTTAAAACCTGCAGTATTGCGATTCATTTTGTAACTATCCTCGCATGCTGCAGGTCGCAACGAATCTTTTAGAATTGATACATCCTCTCTAACGAGTAGCCGGTAGCAAAACTTCTCAGAATTTCGATAGAAACCATCGGAGTGGTACATAATCCGTACCGGTCAAAAATTTAAACCGGGAGCATTGCGATTCATTTGGTAATTATCCAAAAATGTTTTCGGTCGAAACTAACCCTTAAAAATGATCCAACTTCCCAAACGAGTAGCCGGTATCCAAACTTCGCTGAATTGCGATCTAAAGCATCAGCGAGGTTTTAAATCCGAACCAGTCATAAATAGAAACCGGGAGTATTGCGATTTATTTGGTAACTATCCTTGCATATTGTCGGTAGAAACGAACCTCTTTAAATCGATCCAACCTCACAAACGTGTTGCCGGTATCATAGCTTCTCGGAATTGCGATCTAAAGCATCATTGAGGTACGAAATTTGTAACAGTCAAAAATACAAACCAAGAGTATTGCGATTCATTTGGTAACTATCTTGGCATGTTGTCGGCTGAAACTAAATTCTAAAAATCGATCCAACCTCTCGAACAAGTTGCATGTAGCCAAGCTTTATCTGAATTGCGATCTAAACCATCGGAGGGGAACATAATCCATACAAGGTAAAAATTTGAACCGAGGGTATTAAACTTCATCTGATAACTATCCTATCATGATATCGATCGAAGCGAAACTCTTAGAAGCGATCCAACCTCACAAACGAGTTGCCGGTATCCAACCTTTCATAATTGCGTTATAAAGCATCGGAGAGGTGCGAAATCCGTACAAGTGAAAAATTAAAACCGACAGTATTGCGATTCATTTGGTAACTATCCTCGCATGCAGCTGGTCATAGAGAAACTTTTAGAAATGATACATCCGCTCAAACGAGTAGCCGGTTGCCAAACTTCTTAGAATTTCGATAAAAACCATCGGAGTGGTTCATAATCCATACCGGTCATAAATTCAAACCGGGATCATTGCAATTCATTTGGTAAATATCCAAGCATGTTGTCGGTCGAAACGAAGTCTTAAAAACGATCCAACTTCTCAAACAAGTTGCCGGTATCCAAACTTGTCAGAATTGCGATCTAAAGCATCGGAGTGGTTTTAAATCCGAACCAATCATAAATAGAAACTGGGAGAATTTCGATTTATATGGTAACTATCCAAGAATATTGTCGCTCAAAGCAAAACTCTTTAAATCGATCCAGCTTCCCAAACGTGTTACCGGTATCATAGCTTCTCGAAATTGTGATCAAAAGCATCATTGAGGTACGAAATATGTACGAGTCAAAAATTCAAAGCTGGAGAATTACGATTCATTTTATTACTATCCTTGCAAGTTGTCGATCGAAGCGAAACTCTTAGATGCGATTAAAACTCACAAACGAGTTGCCAGTATCCAACCTATCATAATTACGTTATAAAGCATCTAAGAGGTACGAAATCCGTTCCAGTCAAAAATTAAAACCGGCAGTATTGCGATTCATTTGGTAACTATCCTCGCATGCTGCCGGTCATAACGAAACTTTTAGAAATGATACATCCTCTCAAATGAGTAGCCGGTAGCCAAACTTCTCAGAATTTCGATAAAAACCATCGGAGTGGTACATAATCCGTTCCGGTCAAAAATTCAAACCGGGAGCATTGCGATTCATTTGGTAACTATCCAAGCATGTTGTCGGTCGAAATTAACTCTTATAAACGATCCAACTTCTCAAATGACTTGCGGTATCCAAACTTCTCCGAATTGCGATTTAAAGCATCGGAGAGGTTTGAAATACGAACCAATCATAAATAGAAACCGGGAGTATTGTGATTTATTTGGTAACTATCCTAGCATGTTGTCGGGCGAAGCGTAACTTTTAAATTGATCCAACCTCACAAGCGTATTGCCGGTATCCAAGCTTCTCTGAATTGCGATCTAAAGCATCATTGAGGTACGAAATATGTACTAATCGAAAATACAAACCGGGAGTATTGCGATTCATTTGGTAACTATCTTGGCATGTTGTCAATTGAAGCAAAACTCTTAAAAGCGATCCAATCTCTCGAACAAGTTGCATGTAGCCAAGCTTTTTTGAATTGCGATCTAAACCATCGGAGAGGAACATATCCGTACCAGTCTAAAATTAAAACCGATAGTATTGCGATTCATTTGGTAACTATCCTAGCATGTTGTCGGTCGTAACAAAATTCTTATAAATGATCCATCCACTCAGGCGATTTCCCGGTAGCCAAACTTCTCCGAAATGCGATAGAAACCATCGGAGTGGTACATAATCCATACCGGCCAAACATTCAAACCCGAGTATTGCGATTCATTTGGTAACTATCCAAGCATGTTATCGGTTGAAATGAACTCATAAAAATAATCCAAATTCTAAAACAAGTAGCCAGTATCCAAATATCTCATAATCGCGATCTAAAGCATCGAAGAGGTTCGAAATCCGAACCAATCATAAATAGAAGCCGGGACTATTGTGATTTATTTGGTAGCTATCCAAGCTTCCTAGAATTGCGATCTAAAGCATCATAGAGGTTCGAAATATGTACCATTCAAAAATTCAAGCCGAGAGTATTGCGATTTATTTTGCAACTATCCCATCATGTTGTCGGTTGAAACAGAACTCATAAAAAAGTTCCAACCTCTCAAAGGAGTTCCTTGTAGACATGCGTTTTTGAATTGAGATCAAAACCCTCGGGGAGGTACATAATCCGTACCGTTCAAAAATTCAAACTGGGTGTATTGCGATTCATTTGATAACTATCCCAGCATGTTGTCGAATGAAGAAAAATCTTAGAAGCGATCCAAACTCACAAACGAGTTGCCGGTATCCAACCTATCATAATTGTGCTCTAAAGCATTTGAGAGATACGAAATCCGTACCGGTCAAAAATTTAAACTGGGAGTATTGCGATTAATTTGATAACTATCCCAGCATGTTGTCGATCGAAGAAAACTCTTAGTAGCGATCCAACCTCACAAACGAGCAGCTGGTATCCAACTTTTCATAATTGCGATCTAAAGCATCGGAGAGGTATGAAATCCGTACCAGTAAAAAATTAAACTGACAGTATTGCGATTCATTTGGTAACTATCATAGCATGTTGTCCGTCGTAACAAACTCTTTGAAATGATTCATCCTCTAAAACGAGTTGCCGTTAGCCAAACTTTTCAAAATTGCGATATAAACCATGGGAGTGGTACATAATATGTACTGGTTAAAAATTCAAACAGGAGCATTGTAAATCATTTGGTAACTATCCAAGCATGTTCTCGGTCGAAACAAACTCATAAAAACAATTGAACTTCTCAAACTAGTAGCCAGTACCCATACTTCTCAGAATTACGATCTGAGGCATCAAAGAAGTTTGAAATCCGAACCAGTCATAAATAGAAACTGGGAGTATTGCAATTTATTTGATAACTATCCAAGCATGTTGTCGGTCGAATAAAAAATCTTTAAATCGATCCAACCTCACAAACCTGTTGCCGGCATCGAAGCTTCTCAGAATTATGATCTAAGGCATCATTGAGGTACGAAATATGTACCAGTTAAAAATATAAACCGGGAGTATTGTGATTCATTTGGTAATTATCTTGGCATGTTGTCAGTTGAGACAAAACTCTTAAAAACGATTCAACCTCTCGAACAAGTTGCATGTAGCCAAGCTTTTCTGAATTGCGATCTATACCATCGGAGAGGTACATAATCTGTACCAGTCAAAAATTCAAACTGAGGGTATTACGATTCATTTGATAACTATCCAAGCATGTTATCTATCGAAGCAAAACTCTTTGATGCGATGTAACCTCACAAACGAGTTGCCGGTATCCAACCTTTCATAATTGCAATCTAAAGCATCGGAGAGGTACGAAATCCGTACCAGAGAAAAATTAAAACCGGCAGTATTGCGATTCATTTGGGAACTATCGAAGCACGTTGTCAGTCGTAACGAAACTCTTGGAAATGATCCATACACTCAAACGAGTTGCCGGTAGCCAAACTTCTCAAAATTGATCAATCTGCACAAAACGGCCTAGCAAAGTTGGTTTTTAGAGGGCGATTTTTCTACTGTAGAAAAGTTAGAGATCTCCTTCCCAGCCTTTAAGGGCAGTTATGTCATTTTTAGCCTTGGTCTTATCTTAATCGTTGATTATTCTATTTTCAATGGTTTAGATCTTTTCTATGACCGTTGGGCATTAATTTTGCTACTGTAGCCGCACACTGTAGCAACTTTGAAATTACGCTGCATTACCCTTCAGATCTGGAAACGAAAACTTGTAGGAGAGCTTGGGTTCCTAACAATGGTGGGCCGAGGAGGCACCACAACCCCACCACCACCCGATCACCCATCAGCATCACCATCACATCCAACAAATTTAAAGAGCAATACTTCTCACCCCATCAAAATACCTTCTTTTACTTCCTTGGATCTGAAGATTTTAGCTCGGGGGATTCCACTGAAGAGCTCAGATCCGAAAATTACTGAAGAAGAAAGGAAAGTTTTCAAGTTAATCCTCGAGGCTAGAGGAGAGAAATTGAACCCGACGGAGGAAGGGGGAAGTAAGAAGACTCCATCTCCAGCAAAAGTGAAGAGATTCTCTTTCCACGAGAAAAGAATTGCAAAATTCTATGTGGAAAGGGAAGCTAGAGAAAGAGAATGGCAAGCAAATCTTGAAGAAGTGCAAGAGGAGTGTGTTGAAGATGCTGATGAAGAAGATAATGAACAGGACAGAGAAGAGAAAGAAGAGAACAAGGATAAAAAAACTCCATAAGCTCGGAGGATGATGATGATGATTCAGATGGTTACAGTGGAGAAGAAGAAGAAGTAATCAAAGAGCAAGAAGAACGATGGATTAAGCTTGTGATAGAAATGAACAACAAATACCCAAGTTGTGACACTCATGGTGCGTCTTTCTGCTTGAGAGATTTAACGATGGCAGCTGGAGGTTTTAGCCTCACCAATGTGAGTGCTCCTTTCTCAAAAGAAGAACAAGAATTCTTTGTTATAATACTAGCAAATTATAATGAGAATGGAGCAAGGGAGGAAAGACCAGAGAAAGGAAATATTGGACATACCAAAGAGGATGAGGCCAAAGAAGTAGATGATACTGTATCACCTTTGGATATGGTGCCATGTGCAGAGACAAATTGTGAGAAGAATTCGTGTAATAAGAACTGCCCTAAAAAGATTCTCAAATGGAGTTTCTGTTTAAGAAGTTGTCACAAGGAAGGTGAGAAGGAGAAGAATGATTACACAGAGAAGGAGTACAAGTGTGTAAAGCTATGCCCAAAGCACGGGGATAACATAATGGGAGTTTGCACCATTTACAGTAGAGAATTGGAGGAGCATACCAATTGTGTGTGTCATTGCTGCAATAAAGGAAAAGGTAGAGTAGACGAGGACAGTGGAGATGTCATTGATATAGACAAGAACCACACTAAAGCTACTATGAGCTGGGCTAACATCATTGGGAAACAGTCTAAAGGAAGAGGTAAGTCTGCTTTGATTTACACTCCTACTATTGTTAATGGATCACCAGTGATTGAAGTAACACATGAAGATTATGCTAACCACAAGAATGAATATGAGGGATACTTGGTGGGAAACTTTGTGGGCAGAAGACTTGCCTTTCCTTTTGTTAGGGAAACTCTGAACCATCTTTGGGGCTTAAAAGGAGATTTTAAAATGTCTTTAGAGAATGACTGTACTTATTTCTTCAAATTTGATCTCCAAGAAGATAAGGAAAAGGTACTGGAGTTGGGTCATCAATTCATTGCCAGTAGAGTATTTTTAATTAGACCATGGAGGCCGTTTATTGAAGCTGAGGCTACTACAATCACAACTATCCTAATCTGGATTATCCTTAGGAACATCCCAGTTCATATGAGACACCCAGAGGGATTGCAAGAGTAGCAAGTGCTATTGGGAAGCCTATCTGCTTGGACAGAGCAACTGAGGAAAAAACAAGGAATGAATTTGATAGAGTTAGTGTGGATATTGATCTTAACAGCAACCTACCCCAAGTGATCCCAGTCATAATCAACAAGATGAAAACTATCAATGTTTCAGTGGAATACAATTGGATACCCCCTAAGTGTGAAACTTGCCAAGTCTTTGGACATAACTACTTTACATGCCCAACGAGAGAGGAGCTAGAGACCAAAGAAAAAGCTAACGAAAATCTTAGAAACTCGAACAGTGGGAATATGGCCAGAGCAGGGATAACAAATGAGCATAGAAGATATGTAGGAAGGAGTAACCCAAGTTTCATAAAGTAAATGGAGGGGGATGGTCACAGTCAAAACTCAAACAAATGGCAAAAGAAATGCCTACCAAGCAACACAAAAATATGTTCCTAAGCAGCAAACAGGAGATAAAGGGGAGAGTTCATCTAAAAATCGATTCCAAGAGCTAATGAACAACAACTACAAGAGGAAAACAAGGACATAGTGGGATATGAGATTGTTGTCAATAGAAGAGAGTCAGAACCAGTGCAGGAGGCTGAAGGTAGAGGGCTGAACAAAGAAAAAGGTTCCTTTGACACTAGAAAAGATAAAGATAAAGAAGGGACCCTAGTCTCTCAGGAGGGATCAGAGAACCCGCCTTCAAAAAGTTAGAAAGTTAGCCCAAATTCATGAAAAGGAGAGACGGGAAAGAGAGGCAGTTAGCTCTCCTTCCAAGGATAAATACTTGCACAAGGAACAGATAACTCCAAAGAAGGGATTGGAGGAAGGGTCAACACAAAGAAAAAATAATAAGAAATGAGTTACACCCTAGAGATGAATCATAGTACGAAAGAGTGCAATAAACTCCTTATAAGAGATTGTGAGACCTATAAAAGAAGAAATATCCTGAGTGCCAGTCAAATGGTGAGGGAGAAATACTTATTTATATTTAGTTTGTTTTTGTGTACAGGGTACTATAAGGAGCATGGAGCTGGCAACTTTAAGGTTATCTTGCAGGGGCCTTCCCCCAAGATACACAAGTCTAAAATAAACATGAGAGAGTCTGTGAGTTATCTAGATGTTGATAGCAATATCATAATATTTAGTTCTTACTATGAGTCTTATAGATGGGAAATAAATAGTATAATACTATTGCTTAACTACTTTGGTTCAGGATGTTGGTCTTGAGGATAGCTATTGATACATGCAACTGTAATAGCCGATATCTAATAATTAAAAGGAACATGAGGGATTTTCAATACCTCATATGTTCTATTAATTATGGGATGCTCCTGGAATTCAAGCTGATGGGACCTGGCAATATGACTAAAATATTTTTATACAAACTGAGTATGCTATACTACTTGTAAGGTTAAAAATTGTATAGTTGTTTTTATTACAATTGGTGGGGCAAAGTGATGATGTTAGGGAGTGCTAGTGCTAGCATCTTATTAGAATTAAAGGAAATTTGGGTATGAGGCAGATCTTCTTCCATATCTCATTTACTCCCTTAATTTTGGATCCTCCCTAAAATCAAGGACTTAATGCATGGGTTGATCTTTGAGGATTTTTGTTTCAAGACCATATGTGGCTCCCTTAGCAATGAGTATCTTATTACTACTAGTGAGGTGGCACCTATTATCATAGTACTACATTACACCCTCTGGTACAGAGAGCTGGTCTTAGGATGCGCTATAATTATAGGCAAACGATTTATGGAACAATCTTCTGGTTGTAATTGTGGGTTTGCAAAATTTTAAAGAGTTATGAGGAATGAGGCAGATCTATTGATCCTAAGACTATTTCCATACCTCAAAGATTCTTAAAATTTTTGGGATCACATATCTAAAAGCAAAAATCCTTCTATTACTGTTTATTATGGTAATAAGAAGATTATTGAGACAAACCTTTGGAAAGGGAAATTTACGGATCCTTCCCAAACACACAAGGTGATTTGCATGCCTAAGAGTAGCACTATTATAATAGTAAATAATTGTAACAAGTATACAGGTTATCTCTATGCTTATTGTAAAGGGTGATTATAATAGGAGAATTCTATGTGAATTTTGTGCCAGCAAGAACATAAAGGCAAAGGTAGAGGAATGTAGGAGAGTTTGGTGCTAAGAAAGCAAGGTAACAATAAAACTCAAGGTTATGTATAAGCTTGTTGCCTGGAATGTAAGGGGTTTAAACTGCCCTATTAAGCAAAAAGAAGTTACTAAAATTATTCAGAAAATGATATCTCTCTTATGGGCCTTCTTGAAACTAAAATTAGAAAGGATTGTTTTACTGCTATTACTAATAGAATGTGCCCTTCATGGATTTGTGAAGGGAATTTTGAGGTGGTAATAAGAGTAGAATGATCTTGTGTTGGAATCCTAATTTGTTTCTGTTGTTGTGATTGGTAGGACCCAACAAGCTTTTGCTGTGCTGGGGTGGAGTGGCAGGATAATTCCATTCTTGTATCCTTGATTTATGGTTCTAATGAGAGCAGTTGTAGGGAAGCTCTGTGGAGGGATCTTTCTCTTCTTAAAAGTAATATTCAAAAGCTTGGATCCTGCTAGGTGACTTCAATAGCCCATTTAACTCTCAAGATAAGCTAGGAGGAAGAGAAGTTCATGATACTGTAATTACTATGTACCAAAA
>JACGCM010002225.1:0-20527 GCA_014058105.1 Kingdonia uniflora
ATATAGAAAAATTAGTATTTATGTAAGGAATAATTCGCTTCAAGGGAGGCACTACTAAAAAAATAAGCTCATTCCTGAAAGTATTGTAGGGGCCTAACTTCGTAAGAGGGGAAGCTGACTCTTACACTCTGAGTTTTATCTTTGACCAGGGGATTCAAGCATGCAATCAATAATGATAGAATTATTAAATTGAAAATACACTTGCGTGGAGGCCTAGAATTGGTCACTCCATGACCTTTGGTAAGGATTTTTAAGAGTTATGATCTATATATCGAGTGATCAAAGTATCGAGACCTGGATGATTTATAGGGTATCCGAAGGTAAGCTTGTTAGGTCAAATGAGAAGGATTCTTCTAACCCCTTTATTTCTCCTCTTCCCTCCTATTTATAGAACATATCCTCTGGGATAACTGACTTGTAGATGAAGTCGGTTCTGGCGCTATAATTATCGAGTCTGACACTGTAGCTTCATTCCTGATACTGTAGCAGCTGGTTCTGAAACTGCAGTTGTTGGATTTGGCACTGCAGTTGTCCGAGCGGCATGCTCTATTGTTCTGTCTGGTGAGCTGGATGCCTGATGTATTTCCCTTCGTTCATATGTGACCATGGTCGGGGTAGTTCAGCTTTGACAGTTCCTTCAAGTATTTGAATAGTCTCGGAAGGCTTCGTGGGCTTGATTATGGACTTACTAGGCTTCGAGTCATCAAGTTGGGTTCGATGCAGCCTTTGAGTGTCTAACTGGAGCTAGAAGGCTGCGAGGTGGCTACTACATTCGCCCCCTTTCAGTAGGGGCCTCGGAAAAGGGTGTAGAGGGAGCTTGCTGAGAAAAGTAGTTAGGTGTTGGAAGTTGAAGGGTTGACTGTTGCATGTGGAAGTTCCAAGGGAGGTAATAAAGGAAGGTAATTAAGAGGTAGTGGTGATTACAATGTAATAAATGAGTTGAATGAAGGTATAAATGCGGGTTATTAGGGGGTAACTCTGCAGAGTCTTCGTCTTCAAGTTCTTCCTCTTCATTACGTGAAAAATAGTATGGATACCACACCCAATACTCATTACCAGAGAAGAATAGAGGCCAGAAACAGTCGAATAGGATGGAAGATGGCGAAGCTGAAGGTAAAGTTTTTTTTTACGACAAATAGCTGGATTGGGACATGCTAGACCTGGTCGAGCTGGAGCCTGAAGGGCCGATCAATGAGCAACCGTATGCATACTGGTGGGGGATGCTGCAATGGAAGTTCCCAACGGCCGATAACCGTTACTAATTCTTATAGAGCTTGGCTTAGCGTATAGTGGAACAGGAGGACCAGGTCCAGGTGTTAGAAGAGGAGCCAGGGCTGTGCAAGAAGAACTACCCGTCTGTAAATAGGGAGGTTATCACAAATCTGGTGGTATTGTTTTTCTGCTTTTCGTTTTATTGGTTTTTGTATGTTTATCTTTCTTTTTTTGTATTGTCGAAGAATTAGAATGAAATAGTAGTGCAATTAGATAAATGTGGTGTGTATCTAATGAGTAGTATGTAGGCACGTATTCAAAACTCCTTCTTCAAATGGGAAGTACACAGCAGAGATAGTAACCACTTAGGAAATGTACTTTGAGCAATAATGTATATATCGAAGACATAAATTACCATTCGACTTTGGATGAACAAGTGACCCCGAATTCTCAAAGCACTATGTATCTGTAGACAATATCGTGACAGAGTGTAGAGAGGTGTTTGATGATTCAAGAGTAAAGGTGTGCCAACTGCAAGATCTCAAAAATTGGTGTAGAGTGCACGTGCTGAAAAACGGTTGAGTCTGGGAAGTTAAAAAGTCAGATTGTTGCGATGTCAAGGAAGGTGATTAAAGATTGTGATTAATATGACGTTGTGTTTAAGGAGGAATTTAATGCATCTGCCTACAAGTATAAGTAGGGGTGTCAAGAGAGCTTCAAATATCTACACTGTCTTCTCAGAGGTAAAGTGTCGGCGTCATCTTCTCTGAGTAGTCGAACTATGGATACCACTCCTAATACAAGATATCATAAGAGAATGGAAGCCAGAGAGCATCGAATAGAGGAAAAGACGCTTGAGCTGATTGAGAAATTCTTTGGGGACCATGAGTTAGACTAGGTTATGCCTGACTTGGTGGAACTAGAGCCAGAAGAACTGATCTCTGGGATACCGCACGCTCACTAGTGGAGGGTGTTGTAATGGATGAATCTACTTGCCAGTAATCAGTACTACTTCTTGCAGTATATGGTTGAAGATTTGATAACTGAAGAGGACCAAGTTGTCAATGAGGAGGCTGGCTCTACAAGAATTTCCCTGTTTGCAAATAGGGGCTTCTTGGTTATGGTAAAGGCGCAGGTATGGGATGGTGGAGGTCGAGAAGGGTTTTATTTCCTTTTAATGCTATATGTTGTGTTTTTTTTTGAATTGGTGCAAGCGCAGTTGCTCGGATGGAATGGAATATATTGAAACAATTGTCGATGTGTGATAATGAATTGTTTGTGTATAAATGTTATATACACAATAGACTATGGCAATTTTGGCACGAGAGCAATTTATTGAATGTTGAACTTTTAGGAATGACAATTAGAAAACCTTAAGCAACTGAAGTAAAGTCGAATAATAAAAAAAAATTAGGCCGACGCATCAAATATTAGGTATGTGTGGATGAATGTTTGGCGCAAGGTGTAGACGATAGTCGAAGACAAAATTAGGAGAGGTGTAAAAGTTCATTTTGTCAAAGGTAGATGGGCTTCGACTGTGACACCTGACAACCCAAACAGCTGGCATATCAGAGGCCGTACTGATCCTAGGGCAGAGTGCACTGCAAGTCATCATAACGTTTCCTTGGATTACGTGAAAAAGGTTGACATGATGTACGGATTTGACTTGACAACTTCAGAAAGGGTACCAGAAAGTTTGACGCGGTTCATAAAAAATTGTTTAAATGTGGGCGGAGAGAAAACAAACTCCATTGTTGAGGAAGTGCTCATTGGAGGGGAGAGGAAGGACCGTCATTATTGCTGATAGAGTAAGCCATACAGGTACTCTTCTGACTTTCTTTGTAAATAGGTTATTTGTAGAATACCTTTGTAGTTTCTATTGCTGTAGATGTTCTGAGGAGTAGGGGTTGTTTAGGGTTTATGTTGGCGTAGGCTTGGCCAAGGAAGAGGGTAATCCAACAGGTTAGAGGTTTGGCCCAGTAAGAAATTAGGAATATTAGGTGGTTACCAGTACTTTAATTGAAAATTCGACTATGGGTTGTTTGATTTGGAGAGGAGAGATAAAAATAAGTTATTGACACGTAATAGTCGAATATATCGATCTAATTGTGTGTCTCTTCTTCTGTAGGGTATAATACGTACCTGTCAATCTTCGATGTTGAGGCTGATAGGCGAAGGGGTCGGCGTAAGTGAGCCGAGTGTATCTGGCCGTGGCTTATGGGATAAGAGTAGCGATGTGGAGGTGTTAGATATTGTAACATATGTCCCTCTGGCTGTGGTGGTACCCGAAGGTGGGGTATGGAGTAGTAAACGCTGTAAGGCTCGGGTAACCGGGGAGAGGGATGAGGAGGAGATGGAGGGAGAAGAGAGAGGGGGACAAAAAGGTGATATCAAACCTTCGAGGGATGAAAGAGATGAGGGGGAACAGAGCGGTAGTTGTAAGAGTTTGATTGGCTCTAGGGGAGCAACGAGATCAGTCTCGGCTCAAAAGAAAGTGAGACTTGATCGATTCGTGGCTAAGCTGGAGCTATCGAAAGTAGGGGTGGAATTAGTTGCAGTAGGGTATGAGTATTCCTTCTAGTTCGTCCCTCGAGAAAGTTTAATGGCATTTAGAGGCCAGATTCAGCTAGGGATGCAACTACCCCTTCGAAGGCTGGTAATGGAGGTTTTGAATTTTTGGGGTGTCGCCCCGTACAAGATGAATGGTAACTTCTACGAGATGATGAAGGTGGTCGAGGGTATGGGCATAGAGTTATAATGTGAGAAGAGGGATTTGATCGAGTGGTATGATGTTGTATCGTTCTAATTGAGGAAAGCCAACAAGAAGGTCGATGCGTACCAAATCAAATGTCATGAAAATGAACCATAGCTGTTTGACTTGTGCTCGACAAGTCGAGGGTGGGATAAAGATTTGGTTGTGGTACGAGGTAATTATGAGAATGTCAAAAGAGAGGACGTGTTTAACTGCAGCATAGGGTATATAATCCCAGTAAGTTGATAGTCGAAGGATATTTTTAAAATATTGATCGAACAGAAGGGAAAATTTGATTTCTTCATTTTTGTTGTTGTTGCAGAACCTGGTAATTGAGGTTTGGCAAACCCGCAGAGGTACATTGATAAGTTGATTGGCTTGGCTGAGAAGTGGATAAACCGGGTATTTAGGAAGCTAGGTATCAAAAGGAAGAGGCAGAATAGGAAAGATTCACTACTTCATAACGTTCTTATTGTTGTTGGGTCAGCAAAGAAGAGAGGAGAAGAAGGTACTTCAAGGGGGATCGAAGAAATGGAAAAGGTGAGATTGGCGCGGAAAGTGAATTATGTTCTGAAGGGGCAGCAAGCAGTGCCCGAAGTATTTCCTGAGTTGTCGAAGCCGACTGACAAAGGTAAGGGCAAGGTCGTACCCGAACCTTCGAAAGTCCTACAACCGAAGACTGCTTAACGTAAGAGGTATCGAGAACTGGGGGCTGACGATATCGAGGAAGCAGACTAAGTGCGGCAGGAAGTCGAGCTAGAGTAGCGGGCTTGAGCCACGGCTGTGTCAATGGCATCACTCTATGGAAATGACCCAGATGAGGCTGAGAAACAGATGAATAACTCTGCATAAGGTAACTATTTGCTGAGTTTCTAAAATTTTCTAAGGTTCATTATGCTTTAAGAATCACTGATAGTTCGAATATTCTAGCAGGTACATGCTTGATCTTAATCTTTTGCCAAGGCCAAGAAGGTGACAACGAAGAAGCTGAAGCAGGAGACAGAAAATATGGATCTCCTTCGAGGGATGGCGATGTCACAGGAGACAGAGGTGAACATACTTAAACGGGAGAGGTTAAATATCAGAGCTGAGTGTGCAAGGGAAGTCGAAGCTGAACGTGATAACCATCTTCAATGCGGAAGATACTAAAGTCGAAGCTTGCTAAGAAGGAGAAGGAAATGGAGGAACAGAGGAACAGAGGAAAACCTTACAGGGGCAATTCGATGATGAGTGTGAGACGACTGTCAGGCTGAAGATGTTCATAGAAGATTTGGGGTATGATCCCATAACTCTGAAATGCTTTCCTACACCCACAGGTGGGGCACAAACAGAGAGGATGGAAGTGGATCCTGCTGCTGGAGGTGTGGGAGATGGCACAGAAACTCCGATATCCAATGGGGTTACCTCTGGTATGGTAGTTGATGGGGTGGCCGACGTTTTGGGGCCGAATCTTTCTATAAAAGGTTCTGGAGGTGTTATTGCAGAAGAGCCTGTTGGAGGAGGGGATGTGACCACTTATGTGTGAGGTATTGGAATTGTTTGCTTGCTATGATAGACATTGTTCTCTGATCTTTTTATGATGTCAAAGGTTTAAATTAATGGTTGGTAGTCAAACTCTGTATAACTTATTGAACTTGAGCTTCCTATTTGTGGTTGATTTGAATTGCTGATATTCTTGTGTACTTGTATTGTGTATGTTGGAAGTGTAGAATGTTTGTAAATGTTTTGAATTTGAACCTTCAAGAGCTTCGAGGTTATCCTTGTGTAGGACGTCGAGGTTAGGTTTAGAATTTACTGGACTTCGAAGGCCTGAACTTTAAACGAAGCATAGCATGGTCGCTCTCAATGCATTACTGAGGGCCCGGTCTGACAACCATTCATGCCCCTCGAGTTTGCTCGAATTTGAAGACTTAAGAAACTTCGAGGTCCCCCCAAGTTTCAATCTGGTCGGAGGGTTAGCATGATATCTAGGCTATACCAAGAAATTCAATGGACTTTGAAGGCCTGAGTCTAATCGAAGCATAACGTGGTCGCCCCAATGCATTCCTGAGGGTCCGGTCTGTCGGCCATTCATGCCCCTCTAGTTTGCTCGAATTTGGAGACTTAAAAAACTTAGAGGTCACCTCCAAGTATTTGACTGGTCGATGGGCTAACATGATACTTAGGTTATACCAAGAAATTTACTGGTCTTCGAAGGCCTGAGCCTAAGCAAAGCATATTATGGTTGTCCCCAATGCATTCTCGAGGGTCCAGTCTATCGACCATTCATGCCCCTCGAGTTTGCTCGAATTTGAAGACTTAAGAAACTTCGAGGTCCCCCCAAGTTTCAATCTGGTCGGAGGGTTAGCATGATATCTAGGCTATACCAAGAAATTCAATGGACTTTGAAGGCCTGAGTCTAATCGAAGCATAACGTGGTCGCCCCCATGCATTCCTGAGGGTCCGGTCTGTCGGCCATTCATGCCCCTCTAGTTTGCTCGAATTTGGAGACTTAAAAAACTTAGAGGTCACCTCCAAGTATTTGACTGGTCGATGGGCTAACATGATACTTAGGTTATACCAAGAAATTTACTGGTCTTCGAAGGCCTGAGCCTAAGCAAAGCATATTATGGTTGTCCCCAATGCATTCTCGAGGGTCCAGTCTATCGACCATTCATGCCCCTCGAGTTTGCTTGAATTTGATGACTTGAAAAACTTTGAGGTCGCCCCTAAGAATCATTCTGGTCAAAGGGTTGACATGATACTTAGGTTATACCAAGAAATTCACTGAACTTCGAAGGCCTAAACCTAAATGAAGCATATCGTGGTCGCCTCCAATACATTCCCGAGGGTCTGGTCTGTCGGCCATTCATGCCTCTCGAGTCTGGTCAAATTTGGAGACTTAAAAAACTTTGAGGTTGCTCCAAAGTATCAGTCTGGTCGAAGGTTTGACATGATACTTGGGTTATACCAATAAATTTACAGGGAGACAGTATACAAAGTTTAGAGGAAAAAGATGTTCATTGATTATACAGTACTTACATCAGTTGAACAAGGTAGAGGTCGTGGCCTGTTATATGATACTAACGGCATGATGTTCTATGGATTGGGTAGAGGCCCTTCGTCTTCTATCATCTGGTAATAGGAACCTTTGTCAGTTTTATCGTTCACCGCATAAGGCCCTTCCCAGGTTTCGGCTAGCTTGCCGGTATTACAAGGCTTCAAAGAGGGTGTCACTCGCCGAAGTACCAAATACCCAATATTGAAACTACGTGGTCAAACTCATTTGTTGTATGGCTTCTGGAGGGAGAGGTGAAAACGGTTGAGGTTTGCGATGGATCGATCTCCAGTTTCGTCGATCCATAACATTTTGTATCCGAGTTCGAACTCATTATCTTCGCCCGAGAGGTCGGGGTCGCGTGTTGGTACTTCAAATTGTGTAGGTAGAACTGCTTCAGTTCCATAGGCTAGAAGGAAAGGTGTGCAACCCGTTGCTTTTCTTGGTGTTGTTCGATTGGCCCAGAGTACATGTTAGAGTTTCTGAACTCATTGTCCTTTCTTCGCATCGACCCACTCCTTAAGATCGTTGACTATAGTTTTATTGATTGCTTCAACTTGACCATTCCCCTGGGGTAGTAAGGTATGGAGGGGGAGAGGATGATGTTGTAAATTTTGAGGATATTGTGGAATTCTTTCCAGACGAATGTTGGACCATTGTTGCATCGAATCATGTAAGGACATCCGAAGTATGTGTAGTAGTCTACTCACAGCCTTCTATCTCTAGTCGAATACTCGAAGGCTACATCGAAGCCTACCTGATTACTCGAAGCCTAATAAACGTGTAATCAAGTTCTCAAAGACTATACGAACACTCGACAATGAACAGGCTTCGAACTCCATATCAGCACCAGAAATACTTTGACCATGGACGTACATGATCGAAGGCAGACATGTCAGACAGCTGGCTCACCAGACAGAATGGCGGAGCACGCTGCCTAACAACTACAGTGTCAGAACCAGCAATGGCTATAGTGTAAGAACTAACAAGACAACGACAACCAAGTCAGGGCCGATAGTTACGGCGTCAGAACTGACTCCGGGTACAAGTCAGTTGTCCCCGGAGGATACACTTGTGATTTGGCCACCCATGGTGACTCAGCCCTTCTGATGTTCTACAAATAGGAGGGAAGGGGAACCATGAGAGGGTTAGAATATCTCTCCCCCCGCAGACTTTAAACTTTACCTTTAAATACCCTGTAATCCCTCTGTACTTAATATTTATATCAATAGTCATAAAAATCTTCATTATATTAGTCATATTATTATTGATTGCATGCATTGATTGAAGATAAGTTTCGTAGTGCAAGAGCCAACTTCCCCTCCCCGAAGTTAGGCCACTACATTTGGCGCCATCTGTGCTTTCCCACCCAACCAGCTTCCCCCTGCCTTGTATTTTCCTTTTCTTAATCCTATTAGCCACTTCTAATTTCCCCCACCCTCTACTTTACTTCTACCCATACAGAAAACTCTGCTGACAAAGTGGCTGCCTAACTCGCCCTTCTTACTCAACAATTTGCTCAGGCTGAGGAGCGACACTGAATACAACTATATCAAGAGCAAGAAGAACACCAACATGAGTTTGAAACTGAACGACAACGTGATTTGGACGATGCCGATAGACAGTATCATGCCCTCGATGACCTACGGAACACAGTTCGCGAGCTGTAGTGATCTCAGCCTCAAGGCGCCCTTCATCTGTCTCGCGCATCTGCCCCATTGCACATCTCTGTTCGTGCCTGACTGGGGCCCTAACTGCCTCTCAAAGCACCCCCAGTCCATCTCAGCGCTGCTTTATTGGTTGAATTGACATCCCAGTTAGTGTCGTCCCAGTGACACTTTAAACCAGCTTTCTTCTCATCGACAAGAAATCTGAGTATCTCGACATCCTTGGGCGTTACTAGCTTCATGCCATGCGCACTATACCTTCGATCTACCATCAGACCCTTCGTTTCACTACCCCCTATGGTACGTGGAACTTAAAAGGCTCCCAGCACCCCGCCCGCTCATATGAGCATCTGGAGATCGATCAGACCTGGAAACTCGTCAAACTGCAAAAGTAATCACTGTCTCCCTCTATCTCTATACGTTCGTCACCCACAATCTCACCAATCGAACCCACTGATTATATTTATCTCGACGGTCCTGGTCAAGGCACGTTTATTGGTACCTTTCTATATGAGGGTGAACGCCTCGAACTTATAACCTTCCTTTGAGAAATAAAAAGACATCTTTGCATGGACGTTTCAAGTGATACCCGGTGTCGACCCAAGTTTAGCATGTCACCACCACGACCTCATCCCTTACTCTGCAGCAGTAAAGCAGAAGAAACGTACTTTGGCCCCACGACTTTGAGAAATTGTGAACCTCGAGGTCGACAGCTCATAGTTGTAGGTTTCGTCAGAGAAGTCAAGTATGTTGACTGGATATCCAATATAGTTGCAGTTCCTAAAAAGAATGGCAAGATCAAAATATGTGTCGACTTCATAGACCTCAGCAAATACACACCGAAGGACAGCTTCCCCCGCCCCATCATTTTAGTACACCTGGATATCATGGCTGAAGATGAGTGGCTCTCAATGATGGACGCGACTTTGGGTTACAATCAGGTACCCCTCCTCCCCGAAGATCATCTTAAAACTTCTTTTATCACTTAACAAGGCATTTACTGCTTTAACGTCATGCCTTTCGGCCTTAAAATTACGGGTGCCACTTACCAACGCCTTGTTACAACCATGTTTAAACCCTTGCTTGGCAAGTCGGTCGAAGTTTACATCGACGACATGTTATGTAATAGCCTCCAAAAATAGACCCACATCCAGAACCTTACCGAAATCTTCTCGATACTTCAGACATACAACATGAAACTTAACCCAGACAAATGCCAGTTTGGTGTTTCGTCTGGAAAATTCTTAGGCTACCTCATTAGCAAACGAGGTATCGAGATTGACCATACTCATATCCGAGCCCTCATCGACATGCCTTCCCCCCGAACCAAAAAACATGTCCAAAAGGAGGCTAATTAGTTAGCATGCCCTCAACCGTTTTATTATATAATCCTCAGACCGTTGTGCTTAGATCTTCTCTCTCTTACACGACCAAGGCGTCCACAAGGCCAAAAAGAAAAATAACCCTGAGATCAATTAGACACCCGAGTGCGAGCAAGCCTTCCTCGAACTCAAAGCATATCTTGGTTGACCATCCATCATTAGTACCCCTATCGAAGGCGAAACATTTTTTTTATACCTCGCGGTCACCGACACTTCTATCAGTTCAATCCTTATTCGACTTGAATCCAACATCAAGAAACCTGTATACTTTATCAGCAAAATCCTAACACCTACAGAAACTTGATACACAAAAATTGAGCGCTTGCTCCTCGCCCTCGTCAACAGTTTTTGAAAATACAAACCCTATTTTTAAGCTCACCTTATCCATGTTATCATAAGTTATCCCCCTCGAGAAGTACTCAGCAAAAAAGAAAAATCAAGGCGAATACAACAGTAGTCTGTTTATCTGGGCAAACATGATATCACATTTGAAAAGAAAGTATCCAAAAAAATCTATGCAGTAGCCGATTTCTTTGCCCACTTCCCAGATGAAGATATCGATTGGGAGGAATAAGAAGACGACCTACCAGAGGACCAGCCTGAGCCAACTGACCCATGAAACCCTAAAGCAGGATGGCATCTTGGTAACACCCACAGATGGATCTGCTGGACCTAACGTTCGGGGATCGGTATCGTCTTGGTAACACCCACTAATGATTGAATTGAGAAGGCAGTCAAATTAAACTTTGAGTGCTCCAACAACGAGGCTGAGTACGAAGCCTTGATCCATGGCTTCGACCTTGCACTCGATCTTGGCATCCCTAAACTTATAGTTTTCACAGATTCCCTGCTTACAGAGAAAATACACCAGTAAAAATCAAGCCAACGGTCACATGGCTGAGAATGCTGCTCTCGTCCGCCAGCGCATGGACCTTTTTCCTAAAAAATCTTCTATTACTCAATACTTCGGAGGCAAAAATAGACATGGAGATACCCTCGCCTACATAGCAACTATGTTAGGCCAGTCTGAATCTCAAACTCTCCATATCGAAGTACTCGAAAGCACAAGTATCGACCAGATGGAAGTCAATACCATCAGTACTGGGGGCAAGAGCCTCGATTCAGACGACTGGCAAACGCCATTTCTTGCCTACTTGAACAATTCTATCCTCCCAGATGATCCCAAAGCCAAACGGTCATTATTGGAAAACTGCCACAATTACACCATTCTTAAATGCGAGTTACGTCGCAAATCTCCAAATGGCATCCTCTTCTGCTGCATATCTCAAAATGAGGCCTCTATAATTCTTGCTGAACTCTATGAAGGTACCTGCGAAACTCATGCCGTTGGTCGATCTATGGCCCTGAGCCGTATCCCAAGGTTTATTTTGGCCCAATATGAAGAAGCAAGCTGAAGAGTGCGTCAAACACTATGACAAATGTCAACGTCATGCCCACAATATCCATAGCCCTTCGTTCATTATAGCCAAGTCTTTTGGCCATTCAAGTGCTAGGCTAGCGATCTTATAGGTCCCTTTCCCAAAGTATTGGACAGCCAAGAAAATGTTCTTGTTGCAATAGATTATGTTACCAAATGGGCCGAAGCCATACCTTTATGTCGAACCAGAGAAGAGGAAGTCATCAAATTTCTATGGGAAAACATTATTACACACTTCTGCTGTCCTCATATGATTTGATGCGATAATGGTCTACAATTTGTGGAGAACAAAGTCATAAATTTCCTCAAGACGTACAACATCATCCTCTCCCCCTCAACACCTTACTACACCCAAGGGAATGGTCAGGTCGAAACAATCAATAAAACAATTGTCGACGGTCTAAAGAAGCGGGTCGATACAAAGAAAGGACGATGGGTTCAGGAATTACATCATATCCTTTGGGCCTATTGAACAACACCATGAAAGGCGATAGGTCGCACACCTTTCCTTCAAGCCTATGGTATCGAAGCAGTGCTCTCTACTCAATTTGAAGTACCCGCACGAGATCCCAATCTCCCAGACGAAGATAACGAGTTTGAAATCGGATACAATATGTTATGGATCGATGAAACAAGAGACTGGGTCATCGCTAACCTCGGCCGTTATCATATCTCCTTCCAAAATTCATATAACAAGAGAGTTCGACCACGAAGTTCCAACATTGGAGATCCTGTATTTCGGCGTGTCACGCAGTCTTCGAAGCCTCAAAATGCCAGAAAGCTATCCAAATCCTGGGAAGGACCTTATGTTGTATACGATAAAACCGACAAGGGTTCATATTACCTGATGACAGAAGACAAAGAGCATCTACCCAATCCATGGAATACAATACAGTTAGTATCATACAATAGGCCACGACCTTCACCTTGATCCACTGATGTAAATACAATATAATCAATGAACATATTTTTCCTCTAAACTTTGTCTCCTATTTTCTAGTGAATTACTTGGTCTAACATAAGTATCATGTCTTTGACCAAACTGATACTTGGGGTTGACCTCAAAGTTCTTTAAGTCTCCAAAATTTGAGCAAACTCGAGGGGCACAAATGGTTAAAAGATCGGACCCTCGAGAATGTATTGGGAGCGACCATGTTAAACTTCGTCTAGGCTCAGGCCTTCAAAGTCCTGTGAATTTCTTGGACTAACTAAGTATCATGTCAGCCCTTCGACCAGACTGATACTTGGGGGTGACCTCAAAGTTTTTCAAGTCTCCAAAATTTGAGCAAACTTGAGGGGTACGAATGGTCGAAAGACCAGACCCTCGAGAATGCATTGGGGGTGACCACGTTTTAATTTTTCTCGGCTCAGGTCTTTGAAGTCCTGTGAATTTCTTGATCTAACCTAAGTATCATGTCCATCTCTCGACTGATACTTAGGGAACCGCCTAGAGGCTCTTGAAGGTTTGATAATTCTACTAGCATTCAACACTTATAACATATGCAGATACAAATATACAAGAATTTCAACAACTCCACTGCATGCAAGAAGTTTCTGTACAACATATATCAGAGAATCAAGTAAAATACAAATCAGCAAACTACTTTAAATTAAGTTCAGCACATATCAACAATTCACATCAATCACAAGTCGATAGCTCAAGTTCAAATCAGTTATACATTGCTCAAAATAGTACTCAAAGTATTTCCAAAAGTAATAAATTCAGAAAGAAAGAAAGTATTTGTTACATAGGAGTGGCCACACCATCTCCTCCTACAGGTTCTTCAGTGCCAACACCCCCAATAGCCTCAGCAGAAGTCTTCACACCATCTCCCACACCTGTTGCAGCAGCATCTACTTCTACCCCCTCTGTCTGAACAACATCTTCAACATCAAGATCTTTAGTTGTAGGAAAGCCTTGCAAAGTTTCAGGATAATACCCCAAGTCTTTTATGAACATGTTCAGCCTGACTGTAACCTCACATTCAACATCGAACTGAACTTGGAAGGTCTCTTTCTATTCTTCTGTTTCCCTCTCCTTCTCAGCAAGTTTTAACTACAGTACCTACGTATGGTTGTAACGTTAAGCTTCAAGTCTCCTCTCGCATTTATCTTTAATAGTCACCTGATCTCATTTTAAAACTTTAACCTCAGACACCAGCAACACTTCGGTACCCCGAGCAAGCTCTAAATTACCAATAGCCTGTTTTAACTGCCTCATCGTTACCTTTTGAGCTTTGATAAAAGCTTGAGACCAAGCATGTGACTGCAAAAATATTTGAGCCATCAGTACTTTTAAAAGGACGGAGAACTTCAGAAATTTTTCATAATTTCAATAAATAGTTACCTGATGCATAGTCTTATTCATCTGCCTCCCAGCCTTCTCTGGGTCAGTGCCACAAAGTAATGCCATCAAAGCAGTCGTGGGTTGAGCATGCTCCTCTAGTTCGGCCTCTGTTAGTTCTTTGCCCACATCCTCCGTATCATCCTCCCCTAGCGTTCTACGCCTCTTACGCTGAGTTACCTTTGGCTATTGTACCTTCGGAGATTCGGGAAAGACCTTGACCTTCCCTTTCTTAGCCTAAGTCGATTCCTACTTCAACGACTACTTCAAAGTACCACGAGCTACTTCGGGCACTGGCACTGCCACTTTCGACGCCTGCTGCCCCTTTAGTACATAATTTACCTTCCTCGTCAATTTTACTTTTTCCATTCCCTTGACCTCTCTAGCAGCACCTTCGTATCCTCTCTCCTTAATTTCTTCGGCACAACAGGAACATTTTGAAGGAAATAATCTGTCTTCTTCTCCCTCTTCCTTTTGATACCTAGCATCCTGAAAATACTGTTCACCCACTCCATGTCTGAGTTGATCAGCTCCACCTTATCCAATTGTTTCTGGGCATATAATACCACCCCCACCTTATCCAACTCCAGCTTAGCTACAAATCGATCTAGTCTTAGCTTCATTTTAGCCGAGACAGACCCCACAACTTCCCCCGAATCAGTAGAACTCTCATAATTACCACTCTGCTCCCCCCCTCCTCTCTTTCATCCCCCGAAGGTTCAACACTACCTTCGTGTCCCCTTCTCTCTCCTCCCGCCATCTCCTCACCATCCCTCACCATAGTCACCTGGGCCTTATGGCTTCAACTATCTAAAGCCCCACCCTCAGGTATCACCATGGCCAGTGGGGCATCTGTCGTAATGGCTAACTCTTCTTCGTCGCTGCGCTCATCCATGGGAACACGACCAGACACACTCAGTTCATCTTCTTAAATCTCCTCATCTATCAGCCTCTGACTCAAAGATTGACAGGTGCGCATTTTACCCTACAGAAGAAGAGGCACGCAATTAGATTGATATATTCGACTATTACGTGTCAATAACTTATTTTGATTTACCCTCTCCAACTCATAAATCCATAGTCGAACATTCTATCCCAATCCCAGTCACCCCCTCAATACCCTCAAAATCCCAATGGGCTAGACCCCTAGCAACATGAGTTCCCCCTGTCCTCGGTGATATCATCACAAATATAAACCCTAACGACCTCTAGCCTACTATGCACTCCACATACAGTAACAGAAGATGAAGCAACAAGATAGAAGTCAGACAGCATACTTGTTTGAATAAAGTG
Organism: Kingdonia uniflora; assembly: GCA_014058105.1. Taxonomy (NCBI): domain Eukaryota; kingdom Viridiplantae; phylum Streptophyta; class Magnoliopsida; order Ranunculales; family Circaeasteraceae; genus Kingdonia; species Kingdonia uniflora. The sequence goes on from JACGCM010002225.1 coordinate 15,126, forward strand.
CATTGTCCTCTCCTCAGCAAGATGGACGATCCCATAGCAGCGACCAAGCTCTATAGAACAATGGCGTATGTTCTCCTTCCCTATTTCTCTAGTTTTTTCTATAATAGAATAGCCAGGAATAGTAACCCTACCCTTACCTTTATATATACCTCCTCAAAATAACAAAAGCTGCCCCAATTTCCAAAACTGCTACCATTACCACTACCCCTACTTTTTGGCTGAGGTGTGTTTTAACGCCTTTACCCTCAACAACTCACACGTGTGCGTCCCATGCTCACATTTACATAATTTTATATATCAACCAAGTTTAAACTTCTAGTCCATGCTTGAAGCTGTCAAATCAAATCTTTATATCAAATCAACCTTTTTACATAATCAAAGGAAACATCATGATGCCTGCAGGGCACTCTGCCCTAGGCACAGTACCATTTCTGACATGCCAGCTGTTTGGACTGTCAGTTTTGGCTATCGAGGCTCACCTATTTTCAAAATACCTCCCGTCTACGAATCATCATCTATACTGTATCTTGAACATTCATCCACACAAACCCAATATTCGATTTCAAAAATTTTTGGTCATTCGATCTCTTTATGCTCGACATTTGACAAACTGTTTCATACCTAAGTTGCCATCGAGTATTGTGTTAGTCCTACTTATAATGAAACAATTCAATATTTCACATCGACAGTTATTTCATAAATTTTCAATTTCATTCGGGTAGATGCCCTTACACAAAAACACAGAAGAAAATAATCATCATCAACAAAAAACTACAAACATTCCTACCTAGCATTTTACGCTAGTACTTCTACCGCATTAAAGAAGCCCTTATTTGCAAATGGGACATTTCTTCTAGAACCCAACCTCAGTATCTTCCTTGTCCACCACTTTCTTGGCCATAGATTGCAGAAAACTGAACCGGTTGCCGGGGTGTGGGCTCATCCATTGCAACACCCTCCACCAGTGTGCATACGGTATCCCACCGATTGGTTCCCCTGGCTCTAGTTGAACCAAGATTGGCATAACCTAATTCAGGCCTCGGTCGCCAAAAAACCTCTGCCTCAGCTCGAGGGTCTTCTCCCATATGCGAAGGTCTCTTGCCGCCATTCATTTTTGGTACTTGGTGTTAGAAGTGTTTCTGCCGCTTCAGGATGAGGACGCAAACATCTTATTCGGGGTAGAAGGTGCAGATGTTTGAAGTTTTCTCTCGAGCAACCCCTACTTATACTTGAAGGCAGGTGCATTTAAACCCTCTATAATCACAACCCGCATTTATCGCAATCTTCAATTGTTTTCCTTGGAATTTCAACAGTCAAACCTTTCCAACTTCCCAGACTCAACTGTTTACCAACATGCTCATTCAACGCCAATTTCCTAGATTTTGCAGTCGACACATCTCTATTTTTGAATCATCGACACCCTTCTACACTTTTTCACAATATTTTCTATATAGTACTTTAAAGAATTTGGGCCTACTTAATTATTTAAGGTCAAATATCCCTCTACTTAACCAATGCCTTCGATCACTACAGTTCGAAGCAAATTTCCACCAGCAGATGACTGTATCTACTATTTACCCTTCGTTCAAAATTGGATACTTGATCCCGCACCTATAATCTATTTGTCTACCATATAAAACAAATCATACCATTAAATTAACTTTTCATTCCATTACTTCGATCATACAAAAAGAAGGAAGCAGAGAAAAATATACATATTCCAACAAAAAATAGAAACCTTCGAATACAGTCATACAAAAAAAAACAAAAAAAACAACAAACACCCATCACCACCACCTTACGAAGAACCCGCCCTATTTTTAGGCGGGCCTCTTCTTCCCGTCGAGACCTGCTCGTTCTCCTGTTGTATTAACCGTTCGACCAAGCTCTGAAGGATGACATAGCGTTCTTCGGCCGTTGTAATCCTCCACTGCAGCATCCCCCATAAATATGCATACGATTGTTAGTTGATCGGCTCCCTAGGCTCAAGCTCCACCAGGTCTGACATGTCCCAGTCCAGCTCCCTGCCGCCAAAAAACTTTAACTTCAGCTCTGCCATTTTTTGTCCTACTCGATGGTCCCTGGCATGCCCCATCCTTCTCTGATAATGGGTGTTGGGTGTAGTATCCATGATGGTTTCACGTAATGCAGAGGAAGAAATTGAAGAAGAAGGTATGCAGAATTACCCCCTCATAATACATACTTATACCTCCATTGACCTCATTTATTAGACCAAATCACCTCTACTTCATAATTACCTTCCTTTATTACCTCCCTCAGAACTACAACATGCACCAATCAACCTTTCAGCTTCCAATGACCAGCAGTTTTCTCAATAAATGCATCTTCACCATTTTTAAGGCCCTTGCTGAGAGGGGGAAAATGTAGTAGCCTACTTGCAGCCTTCTTGCTCCAGTCGAGCACTCGAAGGCTAAAACGAAGCCTACCAGATTACTCGAAGCCTAACAAACCTGAAATCAAGTCCTCCAAGACTATATGAATACTCGACAATAAGCAGTCTTTGATGTCAAAGGCAGATATGTCAGCGCACGAACTCTACATCAGCACCATAAATACTTTGACTATGGTCGTACATGGTCGAAGGCAGACATGTCAGACAGACAGCTCATAAGACAGAATGGCGGAGTACGCCTCTCGGCAACTATAGTATCAGAACCAACAATGGCTACAGTGTAAGAACTAACAGGACAATGGCTACCGTGTCAGAGCCAACAGTTATAGCGTCTGAATTGACTCTGGGTACAAGTCAGTTGTCCCCAAAGGATATACTTGTAATTTGGACACCCATGGTGGCCTAGCCCTTCTGATGCTTTATAAATAAGAGGGAAGGAAACCATGAGAGGGTTGGAAAATCTCTCTCCCCACATACCTTAAACTTTACCTACGAATACCCTGTAATCCCTCTGTACTCAAACTTTGACTACTCAATATTTATATTAATACTCTTAAAATCTTCATCAGAGGTCATGGAGAGACCCATTCTAGGCCTCCACAGAAGTATATATTTGGTAGATTAGTCATATTATTATTGATTTGATTGTATGCTTGAACCCGTTAATTGAAGATAAGTTTTATAGTATAAGAGCCAACTTCCCCACCCCAAAGTTTGGCTCCTACAGCGTGTAATGATATTCTCCCATATGAACTTGATGACTTCTTCTTCTCTAGCTCGACATAAAGCCACTGCTTCGGCGCATTTGGTAAAGTAATCTGTTGCCACAATAATATTTTCTCAGCTTCCCGATGCTTGGGAAAAGGACCCACGAGATCGATAGCCCACAGCTTGAATGGCCAAGAGACTTGACTGTAATAGATGTCTTGTTAAGGGTATGGATATCGTGGGTTGATATTGGTATTTGCCACAGTGTTTAGCACACTCTTTAGCTTACTTTTCATATTGGGCCAGAATAAACCTTAGGATACGGCTCGAAGGGCAATAGATCAACCAGCGGTGTGAGCACCGCAGGTACCTTCGTAGAGTTTGGCAAGAATGGTAAAGGCTTTGTTTTGTGAGATGCATCGGAGGTGGATGCCATTTAGGGATTTGCGATGTAACTCGCCATTGAGGATGGTGTATCTACGACAATTTTTTAAGTAACAAACATTTGGCTTTTGAGTCATCTGGGAGGTTAAAGCTGTTGAAGTAATTAAGAAAAAGTGTTCGCCAGTCATCTGGACCGAGACTCTCGCCCCTAATATTGATGGCATTGACTTCCATCTGGTCGATACTTGGACGTTTAAGTACTTCGATATAGAATGTTCAAGATTCAGACTGCCTAACATGGCAGTTTGTAGGCGAGGACATCGACATGTCTATTTTCATGATTTTCTGGAAAATGATCCATGCGCTGGCGGACGAGAGCAGCATAGTCAGCCATGCAACCGTTGACCTAATTTTTACCGATGTATTGTCTCAAAACAATTGGGAGTTTATAATTACGACAAGTTTAGGGACACCGAGGCCGGTGCAAGGTCGAGGCCATGGATCAAGGCTTCATACTCAGCCTCCTTGTTGGAGCATTTAAAGTTTAATTTGACTGTTTTTTCAATTCGAGCATTGGTTGGGGTAACCAGGACAACACCAATCCCCAAACCGTTAAGTCCAGCAGATCCATCTATAAAGTGATGCCAGCCTGTGTTAGGATTCCATGGGTTATTCTATTTGGGCTGGTTTTCTGGTAGGTCATCCTCATGTTCTTCCCATTCGATGTCTTCGACCGGGAAGTTGGCAAGGAAATCGGCGACTGCTTGGCCTTTTTAGGATACCTACTTCTCAAATGTTATGTTATCTTCGCCAAGATAGATGGACCATTGTTGTACCCATCTAAATTTTTATTTCTTGCAGAGCACTTCTCGAAGGAAGTAACTTGTGATAGCACATATGGGGTGAGCCTAAAAGTATGTTTTGAGTTTTTGAGCGGTATAAACGAGTGTAAGGAGCAGTTGCTCGAGCTTGGTATAACGAGTCTCTACGGGTGTCAGAGTTTTGCTGATAAAGTAACAGGTCTCTCAATTCTGGATTCGAGTCCAATGAAGACTGAACAGATAGAAGTGTCCGTAACAGCGAGGTATAAAGAAAGCGTTTCGCCTTCGATGGGGGTACTGATGATGGGTGGTCAACCAAAGTATGTTTTAAGCTTGAAGAAGGCCTGTTCATAGCTGGGTGTCCAATTAATTTCAGGGTTGTTTTCTTTTTGGCCTTATGAGCACCTTGGTCGCGTAATAGAGAAAAAAGCCAAGCACAACGGTCGGAGGATTTTAAAATAAAGCGGTTGAGGGTCGCTATCTTACCAACCACCTTTTGGACATCTTTTTTGGTTTGGGGGAAGGCATATTTATGAGGGGGCGGATATGAGTAGAGTTGATCTTGATCCCCCATTGCTGATGAGGTGGCCTAAAAATTTCTCAGACGAAACACCAAATTGGCATTTATCTCGGTTTTACATCATGTTGTATGTCTAAAGTATCGAGAAAACTTCAGTTAGGTCTTGGATATAGGTCTATTTTTGGAGGCTCTTGCATAACATGTGATGATATAATCTACGACCGACTTACCAAGCAAAGGTTTAAACATGGTGGTAACAAGTCGTTGGCAACTGGCACTCATATTTTTAAGCCGAAGGGCATGACGTTAAATTAGTAAAGGCCTTGTTCAGTGATCAAATAAGTTTAAAGTTGATCCTCGGGGAGGAGGGGTACCTGATTGTAACCCGAAACCGCGTCCATCATTGATAGTCGCTCATGTCCGGCAGTGGCATCCAAAAGTACTGAAATGATCAGAAGCGGGAAACTGTCCTTCGGTTGTGTGTGTTTTGAGGTCTGCGAATCGACGCACAGATTCTAATCTTGCCATTTCTCTTAGGAACTACAACAATATTGGA
>JACGCM010000069.1:0-25479 GCA_014058105.1 Kingdonia uniflora
GGCTTCGTGTTCAGCCTGAAACTAAGATGATGTTTGACCTTGATTTAAATCAAGGGGGGTACTAACCTATAAGCCTATATAATATCAGCGACTGAGACCCACTCCTATATATGTGAGGGTAAAAAGGTCATTGAGCATAAGATCGCCAATCATATGATATAGTCTTATTGCCTGTAGAGCAAGGACAGATGGGTCATTTTGATTGAGTGTCGGTCTCTTAAATCATTCATGCATAGGATAACTTAGAGTCGTGTACACAGTAGGCCTATGATGTCAAGGTCCTTGGGTTTGATTCCCTAAATAAAAGATTAGGTGACTGTTTATCAGTATTCTAGGGTTGCAAGCCCCTAAAACTCTTCCCTAGTTACATATCGGCTTTGTTATTCTTTGTGAATACTCCCTGTGGGCATAGATCCTTAAAAGTGAAAATAAATCAGGCTTTAGACCTGTAGGTTGAAACTCCTTGACCACCTTGATCCGGTGATTTCCCCGAATTCTTGGCCCACTAAAAAGGAATCCGCCAATCCCTGGCTCGACAATAAGGGATACGCTTCTGTTGAGGATAGAAGGGTGCGAGAGTGTGGTCTCACTGAATTAAAAGTGACCCTGTGTACATCGTCTGCTAGTTATCCCCCACACCTAATAATAATAATACTCTATAATTATTTATAATACCGGTTGGCGCCGACGCTTTAAAAACATTATAATTGAACCTCATTTCCTCAATGCATTGCATCATTTATATATATTTATAGGATATTATATCACACTAGTACTTTTGTATAATAGATCGGTCTGTCATGTTCAGTGACCGGTAATAATTGTGTTTGCTTGACGCCTTGTGCGCTACATTTTTTCAGGAGGTCGAGCACAGTATGTTTTTGCTTAGTGAGGCTTGGTTGATCATTTTCGGGATTCTTTGGAGTTCTTTGGATCGTTGAGCTGTCGTAGGGTATTTATGATATTTATTTCATATTTCATTGTCGTAGTTTTATTCTCGTTTTTAGAGTTAGTAGAGATTTTATTCACTTTAATCCATTTATTCATTTAATTTATATTGAGTTATTTTCCGCTGCGTTTCTTGGGTAAGTAGATGTAATTTCTGTTGAAATATAATACATTTAATACATTTGTGGGGTTTCATCCGTAGGATGCCCGACTTGTCAAGCTTTAGAATGTGTTTTGTGATTTATTATCAGAAAACGGATTTTGGGGCGTGACATTGGGATACTGCATTTGTTAAGTAAAGCTTCTGAATTGTATAAATCCAAAGAAACATACCAATATTCAAGCACCCCTCGCTCGTAAAGCTTCTCAATTGCTCCAAAATCTTCATTTCTGCATAATTTGAGAAAAAAGAAACAGTGTATGATTGAGCGGTCAGGGAGAAGAAGAGTGAATAGGGAGAGAAGAAGAATAAGATACCCAGTGAGGGAAGCTTCGTCCTTGGCCCATTCCTGCCACATTTGAGGGCTTAAAGGGAAGTGCTCATTCATGGAGTCTCTCGCTTGTCGCAACTTATCAATTTCACCCAACTTCCGCACACATTTTATATACTATACAGAGAGATAGAGAACCATTAGAACAATTGTAGATAGAGAGAGAGAGAGAGAGAGATTGAAGGGATTACTTTGATGTGAGTTTCGTAATTGGAGGGGTTCTCTAGCAGCTCCTTCTCTAGGGATTCGATGAGGAGATGATCTTCTTGGGCATCTTCATCTTCGGATTCAGAGTCTGATGAAGTAGTAGGGTTTGTGAGGTCTTCTTCGATGTTCATCTTTTGAAGCTCTGCTTCGGAGGTTTCCGCCATTTTCACTCTGCTTTGAAAGAGAGAAGAAGAAACTGCAATAATACTGTATTTCGGCTCTCACCGCTGGAGTTGCTATTGGAATTTCTTTCTAGCAAACAACCATAGTCCGAATGATATAGTACTGTCCACTCCTCTTGTTGGATGAAAGCCTGAGCTTGGACCTCATGCCTCATTTCGTTACTTGAACTGTTAGTGTAGGGACCTACCCCTCAACCTAGTTCTAAACTCGAATTACCCCGTGACATGTACAATCAGCATTGACACTTAAACCATTCCTCTTGTTGGATGAATGCTACAACAAAATATGAACCAGTCAAAGACACATGTCTTCCACGAACTAACAGTTACACATTCAACTACCATTTGCCTTACTATTCGGAAAACGTGTTTCTACACGATAACGAACTGCAGATAAGGTCTATATAAAAAAAAGTTTCAGAGATAAGGATCGGAATCTCGAGATCTTGACGCAAAAATTTCTAGATTATAAACACCACATGAATTCTTATTTCAAGATCAAGCATTTCTAGTTCAAGAGATCACTTGTAATAAAATATCAGCCTCAAACAATAAAAGTTACAGTTACTAAACCCTAAACTCGAGGTCGTGGTTTTTTTACGTATTCAAAGGTTTTCCGCGCTAAATCACATGTGTCATTTCTAATATTATACTAATTTTTGTAACAGATACATTTGGTGTAAGATCTAATTTTGAGCCGCAAAATTAGGCCATTACATTTGACGACGTATGTGGGAAAGAAGACATTTTCACGATATCCTAAGGTATATATTTACTCCACTATCAATTTCTAACCATGGTCACTTCTAAACGACCAACAACAAGAATCCAACTCGATCTTTCAGTTGAACTAGAACAACTCGTTGAACTACAGGCAAATCTTCACGCCGAGACAGAGAAGCATAATGAGCTCGAGCATCAATTAGCTCTTGACCGTGAGCTCCGCGACAAAGAGCTCGAAAGTGAGCGTCAAGCTCGTCTAACAGCATTCAAGATACATGAAGAACAGATGACAACTATGCACACCGCATTGCAAACTTTGCAGGACACTCAACAAGCTCCCTATACCAGAGATTGTGATCAAGTGCCAACGAATTCCCCAATTCCAGTACGAGACAAATTAAGGCCTCGAGGAACAACCAGCAAAGCCAATTCGTCCACCTCATCAAAAACGAGTTGGCAACCCCTTAATAGGAGTCGTTCATCTAGACAAATGAACAATCCTTATTCCATGTTTGGATTGAGTCTTAAGGAGGTGTGGCTTTGGATCCTCTCCCAGCCTATATATATATAATGGTGGTGGTAATAGAAGTGTAATTCCCCGACATTTTAAATTTTGTTTCAAGTATATATAGCCTTATTTAATTTTTGTATCATTATCTTCGCCTATATACCTTATCTATTATGGTAAATTTTAAGGATTACGTACTTGCTTAATCCTAGTTTGCTAACGCCTTGTGCGATATATTTAAAGACCATGTCATTAGCAGGGTGTTCGGGACTACTAGGGGTAGTAGCTGGGAGCGTGTTGTTGCGACATTCTTTTAGTTTATATTCCGTTGATGCGAGATTCTATTTTATTTCATTAATTGCAACCATGTTCATGGCTGTCATTGTAGGAGTTGTTGGTTAAACGTTTTATTTTGATTGATATTATCGTTGCGTACTATTTCGTGCAAATGCAGATATTTTCGTTTGGGGATGTCCTGTTCGTGGCCTCAAGATGTATATTCTGACAAGTCTCGGGATATGAATTTTGGGGTGACAAGTAGTAGTAGTAGTAGTAGTTCAAGTTATTTCGTTTAAAGTGTAATATTGCAACTTGTGTTATTTTTATAATAAGGATATTTTAGACATCTATTAGTAATTAACATTTTTTGAAAATAAAACACTATAACATCTAGTACTTCAAATCATTCAGCATTTAACACTTTGTTCAACATTCAACACTTTAACAAACAAACACCTCGTTAGGCAGTTTAGAGCTCGAAATCCAAGGTCCAAGCACTAGTTCCAGTCTTTGCTATAGATGTTACAAGTGTTATCAGGCCTATCTAAAATTAAATTGCTTTTTGCACAATTTTTGTGAGAGTGTGGGTTGAAGTTTGTTTAGAAAATCCTTCTACTGAGTTTGAACTCCCTGAATAAACATTGTTGGATCATTTGAGATGGTGCTTGGAGCTCATCTCTCTAACTAAACACACGACCAATCTTTAATAGTTCAGTAATGTAACCATGTGGTTTTATTTCTTATATTTACCAAATTTTAATGAATATACATATGATCTTGGAGTTTGTCTCACACTTTTTAGGTTGTTTTAGAATTTTAACTGACGCCTAACTGATTTGGTTTTTTTAGCAGACGCCTAACTGTTGGGAGCTCATTTTGAATTTTTTTATTTTTTTAAATAATTGGGCACCCAATTCTTAGGCGCCTGATTTGAATTTTTCGTGAAAAAACAATTGGGCACCCAAACCTTGTGTTCCAATCTGCATAAAAAAAAACAATACCTCTTAAGGAGATGATCGAGTCTAGTGTATACACAATATCTTCTTAAGGCAGATTCGCCCCTGCCACAGTGCTTTGCAGGAATGTAGGCCACTGTCTCCCAGGATACAACGATCAGACGCAGAAAGAAGAAAACACTTCTATCTTTCTGCCAAACGAACTTTGATTGCGTCTGTTTTCTCTTTGTAAAAAGATTCAAGAAAACTCTGAAAAAACTGATGATAATAAATAAAAACAAAATTGGGTTATATAGAGTATAGGTGACTCTTCACCAAGAGTCACACATCAAGTTAGTGCCTCTTCACCAAGAGTCACATCTTAAGGTGCGTCTGTTGGAGACACCCCAACTCACACCTCAAACCCAAAAAACGACTAAGTTCGATATTTTATTATTTGAGTGGGGTGTCTAGCTACAAGAAAACTTTTCATAGATTCACCAAGGTGATTGTGGAAGTGTGGCCACTTCCTATGAGAAATTAGGCTAAATTCTCTAAAGCCTTCACCTATACTGGGATTAAGTACATGGTCGAAATGTGCTGGCATTTAGAAATTGCACCTGGTAGGGTTGTATGTGGTTTTCCTCACTGTATAAAAATGAATAACGAGTTCAAGACTCTGATCACTTATTATTCTTATACATTGAAGATTGTCCACTGCGTAAAGGTTCAAGTCTAAAGACACCTTTACTTATGTACATCTCTATATATCGAAACCGTTATCTCGTTTCTTTTCTCCTTCAGAAAGTTTTTTAAAAGTGGGCGATTGCTAGATTTTTCAAAAACTCCTTGGGCTTGGGATCACCTTTAAGATTCTTATATGGGCTTGGGTTTGTTCTTGACTTGGTCTTTACTCTCCAAACAGCTAGTATTGAGGACCTGATCTTTGGGCTTTAAAACGCATATGCGTTATGGATAAAGCTTTAAAACGCATGTACGTTATGTACAAAGCCGTTGTACAACTCCTATATATATATCAATTGGAACACCACTTTGTAAACATATCACAGAACTTCTTTCTCTCTAAGTACTATTCATCTCTATCTCCCAACTTGATATTATGGTTTACCTTGAGGTGCTACCATCGTTTACGTAGACTTCCCGGTGTGAAGCTACATTATACTTGCTCGTTGTATCATGGGAGAGTAGTCGAGTTACGTCGAGATACTCTTTAAAGAGAGTGCGACCCACGTCTCGAACGCTAATCATTTTGTTACTTTTTCATATCAATAGCAGTTCAAAGTTACTGTAGATGTTCGAAGTTACTATAGATGTAGCAGTTCGAAGTTACTGTTGTTGTTCGAAGTTACTGTAGTTGTAGCAGTTCGAAATACTGTAGCAGTTCGAAGTTATTGTAGCAGCTCGAAGTTACAGTTGGTATTCGAAGTACTGTAGCTGTTAAGTGCTCGAAGTTACTGTAGCTGTTGTTGTTCAATGTTACTGCAGTTGTTGCTGTTCAGGATCACTAAACAGAAAAAGAAAAGGGAAAGCTAATTGCAGGTTCTTTACATATTGTATTCCACACTTCCCATACATCTCCATTGCCTCCTTTTAAAAGAAAAAAGGAAAGCATATAACTACACGCATACTCATATACAATCCCCCAAATTAATATGACTTTCATCTAGTCATTAAAACTTGCATAGTCGTGAAATAATCTCCGATTTAAAAAGCATACCAAATGCATTTCACTCGTAATCATAAACTTCTTTTAATGTCTCTCCGGCCTGTAAAATTTTAAGTTAAGTAGCTCATTCATTTCCTCATGGTATCTTCCATTCGGTTAAGACTACACCATTTGATACAAGGGTTCCCATCTATTATTAAGCGATCAAAATGCATTTTCCTTATATACTTTCGGGAAATAAAGAAAAAAATGCTTGCACTATGTGAAATTCTATGTGCTCGTATTTAATGTATTTCGATAAATTAGGTCAGAACTATTTCTATCAATCAATGATCTAGAATTAAATAGAAACAATCAAAAGTAAAGATAAGTAATTAAAAGACACATGCAATTGTTCACCTTGTGGAAACTCCTTACACAGGAGAAAAACCACAGGTCATTGTCGATGAAATCAACAACTAAAAATCCACTAATTAAAAAGAGTTTAATATGAATTACACTTATAGACTTGATAACCTAGTCTCAAGATTATCTCTCTTCTGACTAAAGCTTCACGCCAAGAATCGCTCTTCTGTTCTCGCAACAACCTTTCTTGACCTCTCACCAAATCTTCTTCTGTTCTCGCAATAACCCTTCTTGATCTCCCACAAAGAATCTTCTTAAACAATATGTAGGAAGTATTGTAAATCTAGCACAACATCAATCTCAAGATTAGAAGAGGCTTGATTGATCTTGAATTCACACTCTCAGATAAAAGAGTTTTGAGCTTTTCGAAAAATAAAGGTTTTTTCCAAAAACAAAAAGACCGGGCGAGAAAAGGAAACAAGGATTGCTTAAATAGTAAGCCAATTTGTCTCGAGAGTCGTTCGAACGACAATAAGGCTCGTTCGAACGACAAGAGTTTCAAGACAAAAATTCCAGGGAACTTTCAATTCGTTCGAATGATAGTCATTCGAACGACAAGAGTTTAAAGACAAAATTTCCAGGGGACATGATACTTCGTTCGAATGACAAGAAAACTCGTTTGAACGAAAAATATATATAAAAGCTCATCCCTTTATCAGTGAGTTCTACTTACCTTATGTCCAGTGATCTTCATTTGTCAGTGTCTTCAGCTGAAACAACCACAAGACTCTACAAACACGAAAAGATACAAATAAAACCTTTCAATCTCCCCCTTTGGTTCATTTCGTGACAAATAAAAACTAAGATGAACACACTACTCTGTAGTACTTCCTAGCTACAGAGTGAGTCTTAACCTTAGAAAAACACCACCCCTTTCTTGAAGAGGTTCAATCCAAACAAAGTCTAGCTTGTCAAGATAAAAGTCTAAAATCAATAAGTCTTAAAACCATTAAAGCTAGATCCATTAATTCAAATTTTCGTATTCACTGAAAACATGTCCAAAATCGGTCTTAAAGTGAATCTAGTTATTTATGTGTTTGATTTGATCTTTTTCAATATGTAGAACTGGATTGTTAAGTAGATCCTCTAGATGAGCCCAAGCTAAACTTACAATACTTCCCAGATTTTACGCACCGACTAATAGATTTTCATAGTCGAGAAAATTCAAGTTTCTTCGGAATTATGCATCTCTTTTCTTTGGAACAACTTGTACGTTATCTGTTTTGTAGCCGCTTATGGAGGACATAATATGTTACTTCATACTTACATCACACCAAGTGGGAAGAATGGTACTTTCTTTAATAGTTAAGTCTATTGGTACTACATTTGATACCCTTGCCTTATTGTTCGAGTTTAATGGGTTGCCGAATACCAATGACATTGTCAATCTTTGTAACACCATTATCAAGCATTATTTAATAACTTAATGCATCCTTCCAATGAATGCATTTTCAGATATTGATTGTTTTCTAATATTTATAGATTGGAAATGTGTACATTGGGATCTCTTAGTTTTATGGTTCTTCTTGATAGGACACATATTAAGAGATTTTTTAAAAATATTCGTTGAATAGATAGACACTTTGACACCCATTTTGTGGTCTTTTATGGTATAATTGATAACATTGTACTGCTAGACATACCCTTATATCTTCTAGATTATGCTAAGATGATTTAATTCTTATTGTCCATCAAGTTGTGTTCAATAGTTTATTTATATGACGTGTCTTGATGTTTTTGCAGAGCATGGAATCTAGATTCATTGTTGATGATCAAAAGCTTCATGAAAACTTGATTTATAATCCAGTTTAGTCTGTTCGTGAATTGCATTTTGTTTTCTTTCAGGTAGATACATCTTTTAAGTTCGAAATGGGTGTTTCTTGCCGTGTTTGATACTACTCATTTGTCTGTTAGGTAATGGTCAATTCTAAATCAAAGTGCTATTTTTTAGCCTCCATGCCACTAGTATTGGGCATTTTGATTTACTGCCTAGCAATGTGCCTCCACACCTGCGTGTCTTGCTTGAGGATGATGCCAGGGATAAAAAATGCTCTAGATTGTAATTTTGCCTATTCTTTAATTCATTTCAGTCGGGGTTAAGCGGGAATAGTACTCTGGATTGTAGTTTTGGCCACAAGTTAACTACTTGCTTATATGGCTCTTTATATTGCCAATTTGAGATCAATTACATTTTACTTCTACTGTTCCATCATCTCTATTCTAAATAAGTGTTATACAATTTCGTTATTGGGAATATGATCCACTCTCAAAGCTGCAATGGAGGCATGGAATATTTGGAGTATGCGAAGGACAAAATTATGATGGGAAGTGAACGCAAATCAAAGGAATCTCGTAAACTCACAGCTCAATTACAACCTTAAAGGCATAATCATCCCATGTTGGGATCCCAAGGTTCATAATATTTATTACTATTGTTGGAATCCTCTAACCAAGTGATTCACTTCATCACAGTTTTTGAGGGCATATGTAACCTTATTTCTCTTTTTTTTTTTTTTTTTTTTTTAGGATCTGCAACCCTGAGTTTCCAACCCCATGAGGTTTCGAACCCACGACCTCTCACTAGGTGGGGAGGTACTACCACCACTGGGCCAAGAGCCTAATGGTTATTTTCTTTCTCTTGTGTATGCTTCTAATGATCCTAACGAAAGAGACGCTATGTGGGAAGACATTTTGATGATTTCTAGAAAATTTAATCTGCCTTGGCTTATATTTGGAGATTTCATATCTGTTTTCACTAATGAAGATAAGGTTGCGGGAAGGCCTCACTCTAATGTTGTACTATAAAGCATCAGTATTGGCTCCACGAGGCAAAGTTGCTAGATCTAAAGTATAGAGGGTTGCACTACACCTGGTCTAATAGAAGAATGGGCCAGGATAAAGTGATGATCAAGCTAGATAGAGTCCTAGTTAATGAGGCTTGGAGCTTAAACTATTTGGAAGCTACAACTAAGTTCAAGGGTATAGGCATCTCAGACCATAGTTGTGACGACCTATCGAACGCCGGCCAAATCCACCCGAGCGTTTTGAGTTCTGTCCGAGTATATATGTTCTTTATATCCTAATATAGCTGCACGCCAAGTTTCGTCGAAATCGAATTCGGTTAAGGGGGCGAAAATGACCAGTACGCTTCGTCTCATGTTTTAACGTTTCTTTTTGGAACTTGACTATTTACTTAGTAGCTATATTAAGGAGGAACCTTGGTCCAATCCTCCCCATGACTAAAAGAGCTTTAATGCTTGGTCATCAAGAACCCCGACTCATGGGCTATCTACAAGGGATAGTCATGAGTTATCCTAAGCCTAGGGAAGGCTAGGGGACATTGCCTCGCAATGCGGGCCAGTTTTCCAAAGAGGGCTTTATATGGCGCCGCTATTCCCCGCGGACTATCCGAGACGCACCGCCCCTTTCATATTGACAATATAATTAGTCCAGGCTCGTCGCCCCTTTATACATGAGTCCCTTATATGGAAACTGGCATATTGAGCTACCCTGATCCGTTATAGGACAGGTGTGTTTTCCGTACCTCGTGTGCGTCACGAGAGATTACACTGTAGGGATTATTGAGGGAACCTTCAGCGCTGTTGCCTATACCGAATACATATTCGATGACCCCTCACGAGTATCCAGGATTATCCGAATGTCGCTCTAGTATCCGTGGGTTGTATGCCACTGGCGCGCCGCGCCCGTGAAGATGGCTGGTACACGACGACTACACGTACGTGTACGCCGCACGGTCCCTTATTCCGCTGTGCTCCGGGCACTGTAGAGGCAGACCCGGGCTGGGCCGTGACAATAGTCCTATTATTGTTTATGTAAATAAGGATTTGAGGACCAAGGGGAGGCCATTTAGATACCTTAACTAGATCCACTTTTTAATATCGAAGTTTTGATGAAAACCGTGACTCGTAAACACCCCCTTGTGATCAAAGCTCAACACCTTTTGAATCAAGGACTTGCGAATATCTCAGATACTGGATAAGAGAGGGTACGTATATTTGAGGGAAGAATCTAAGAGCCATACACATATTCTAACTAATCAGAAAGCTGGTTAGACATACAGAGAACCTTCACCGCAACCTTTCTTCTTATTAGAGAGGCAGGGTGTCTATTTTCTTAGCTTATCTAGGGGGAATGGAAACCTATTAGAATCATGGAGACAAGTCTGATGGTCCAACTTTACAAATTCCCCGTGCTGCGCGGACGATGGGTGAGAACTCTTTTTCTTAGGAAATTGACATGATCCGAAGAGAGATTTATGTACATTTATTTGTACACCTCATATTAGGCATGTATTACTAATGATTGACTATTATTTTAGTGAATTTTAATTAGCTGGAGAAGGATGGGCTAATGTAGATTTATCACCAATGTCGTATTAAACATATATCCAATCCCTAAAGTCTGTGTATTATGTTTCGGAAGAACGACGATAAAAACGTCCGATGAAGACGAGATAGAGACATGAAACAATCACTACTCAATAATACCACTTATTTAAAACACAAAGATAGTACATTTTAGGGTCCAAAAAGATTGCCATGATAATAACATGAATGGGACATAAATGATCAAAAAGTTAAAGTGAGAGATACACATAACAAATACAACATTGTGAAGGCAAAACATAATCTTCACAGAAGAATGTAGATGAAGGAAAAATTGTCATCACTAAAAAGGAACTCTGGAAGCATTCATAGAGATTATATCAAGAAAAATAATTGGCCAATGTGTGTTCCTTACTGTTATGGTCGAAACACGCTATCACCACTAAGAGTTCAAACACCATTTAGCACCCTTATTATGTTCATTACAGAAAATGATGCCTTCAATGGAAAACAAAAATCAGAGTAAAACCTTGATAGTTGCAACTTGCTTTCGTGAGTATATGATGTGCAACTCAAAACCCCATGTAGTGCTTGGGGAATTATTCGGGCTTTTGGCAGGTAATTATTGAATATTTGATGATACCCTGTCTATGTGCTTTGAGAATCTGCCCTGTCTCATATGCACCATCTGTAGCTTCCCATTCTGTATTAGGAGATGAAAGCATTGTCAAATAGACGTTAGACATAAATTTCTGACAAATAGAGATAATCTTACTCATTTATTAGCTAAAATGAGCAAGTGAAAGAGGTCATTAATAATGATGGGGACTGGTATTGGGATAAACTACATGAGCAAGTACCTGAGACTTGGAAAAGCATTCTAAAGCACAAATATAAATTGAGGACTGCGGATGATCAAGCTACATGGGCTCTCTCTGATGATGGGAATTTTTCTATAAAAACAGCATGGAATTTCTGGAGGATCTCTGTTGCTAAGATTGACAGAATGAAGTGGTTATGGTTCAAGGTATTACCAAAGAAAGTACAAGTATTTAATTGGAAGGTATGGAAAGGAGTGGTTACAGTGGATAGTTTGATTCAGACCTCTATCAGTTTTGTTTCAAAATGCAGATTGACAGAATGAAGTGGTTATGGTTCAAGGTATTACCAAAGAAAGTACAAGTATTTAATTGGAAGGTATGGAAAGGAGTGGTTACAGTGGATAGTTTGATTCAGACCTCTATCAGTTTTGTTTCAAAATGCAGCTGTTGTTCAAGAGGATGCATTGAGGATTTAGATCACTTGTTGGTTCATAGTGATACAGCCACACATGTTTGGGAGTACTTTGGTAGAGCTTGTGGAGTCAGATGTATCTCTAATCAGAATTTATTTGCAAGGCAGGGTATGTGGTTCTCTAAGGCCTCACATAGATCACAAATGGGAATCATTACCGGTATGTTTCCTTCTATCATTAGCAGGGAAGTATGGAAAGTTCGTTGTGCAGCTAGGTTCGATAAGTACCAAATGGTTGCTGAGAATATTATTCACAGAGTTGTTGGTTCTCTTCAATCTCTTATGCCTAAACTCAAATGTTCTAAGCAATGTGACTTCTCAGATAGTTTATCTCTCCAGATTCTCAGAATTGCAAAAAAGGCAGTTAGATACAAACCAATTAAAGTGGTTAGATGAATTAAGCCTCATGTACACTACTTTAAAATGAATATTGATGGCTCTTCTAGAGGCTCTACAGGTTTGTGTGGGTGTGGAGAAGTGATTAGAGACCACCAATGTGACGACCTACCGAACGCCGGCCAAATTTACCCGAGCGTTTTGAGTTCTGTCCGAATGTATTTGTTCTCTATATCCTAATATAGCAGCACGCCAAGTTTCGTCGCAATCGGATTCAGTTAAGGGGGCGAAAAAGTCCAGTACGCTTCGTCTCATGTTTTAACGTTTCCTTTTGGAAGTTGACTATTTACTTAGTAGCTATATTAAGGAGGAACCTTGGTCCGATCCTCCCCATGACTAAAAGAGCTTTAATGCTTGGTCATCAAGGACCCCGGCTCATGGACTATCTATAAGGGATAGTTATGAGTTCTCCTAGGCCTAGGGTAGGCTAGGGGACATTGCCTCGCAATGCGGGCCGGTTTTCATTAGAGGGCTTCATATGGCGCCGCTATGCCCCGCGGGCTATCCGAGATGCACCGCCCCTTTCAGATGGACAGTATAATTAGTCCAGGCTCGTCGCCCCTTGAGATATGAGTCCCTAGGGTGGAAACCGGCATATTGAGCTACCCTGATCCGCTACAGGACAGGTGTGCTTCCGTATCTCGCGCGCGTCGTGAGAGATTACGCTGTAGGGATTATTGAGGGAACCTTCAGCGTTGTTGCCTTTACTGAATACATATTCAATGACCCCTCACGAGTATCCAGGATAATCCGGATGTCGCTCTAGCATCCGTGGGTTGTATGCCACTGGCGCGCCGCGCCAGTGAAGATGGCTGGTACACGCCGACCTCGCGTCCGTGTACGCCGCACGGTCCCCTATTCCGCTGCACTCCGGGAACTGTAGAGTCGGTCCCGGCTAGGGCCGTGTCAGTTGGTATCAGAGCGAGAATAGCTTGTTGAAGCTTAGCTCTTGAGTTGGTTGAACGTGGATGGATTGTGCCTACGTCTGCCAGAGCTAGACAGAGTTGGGTCTAGGCTTATCCGAGCAAGGCTTGCTGGGAGTTTGCTTGTCAGAGCGTAGATGGGTTGTGCCTACGTCCGTCGGAGTAAACGGAGTAATGATTCCCGAGTTGGTAGTATGGGTTACCCATTTGGCTGTTGTTCTCTCCAGAGCCGTAGTTGCTCCCTAGAGATGTTCCAAGCACCGTTGTGAACGCTTGTAGAGTGTGTTGCCTACATGTCAGTCGATATTGAACGCAAGAGAAAGGCTCCATATCCGAGCGCGAGATTGCTCAAGTTAAATGTGCTTTGGACAGTGACGCTAAGAGGAGGATTGAGATTTGAGTTGGACGCGATGATCTATATCGTTGGTTGTCTCTAGAAGGCTGATCAGTGTCGCAGATGCTCTATGAAGAATAGTAATAGAGCGATCTAGCAGGTTGTTATTGCATTCGGTCCGTATCCGCGCTGCGAAGTTTAGTAACAGGTGTGATCAAGGACGATGCCCCTCAGCAGAGATCGATATGGTCAGTGTCCGTTGCCGAGTACTTTCGTGTGGAAGCCGCGATGCTTGGTTTTGTTGGAATTCCTTAGTGTCTACTAAAGATTGAAGAATCCTGAGCGATACTCGTTGTGATTGTCCTGAGTTGGACATTGAGACATTCCAGAGGTGAATGTCATGCGCCGAAGATGAAGCGGCATGAAGTAAGAGATGAAGACATGGTTTGGGCCCCGAGTTTGCACACAGTGATGTCGTCAGGTAGACGTCGAGGGCAGAGTGATTCGTTATGACGCGACATGAACTGCGACCTCCCAGATGGGTTGTCGCTTGTCCGCAGTTGGTCCCCAGTTACTTGGGACCCTGCTTTGATCACTCCAAGAAGGCAAGTTGCCGAGTGATGTTTGTTCTCTGGCTCCGAGGTGAGTTTCAGGTTTGTCGGCGTTCGGGTACTCTAGCCGAGTTGATCCATGTTGTTCCACATGATGGTTCTGGGTCATTTTAAGCTCTCAGATGGAAGACTCACGTTTCCGAAGGTTAGTAAGTTACGTGGTTGTCGCAGAACAGAGTTGAGCTTCAGTCAGTTGTGCGGGTTACCTCAGACATGATCTCAGATGGAAGATTGCTCTAGGATGAAAGATCCTGAGCAGAATTGGATGTTAGTTTCCCAATTCCTTATCACTTGGTGGTTGGCGGTAGGGATAGAGTGCCCGCGCCTTGTTCTTTGTTTGTATCGATGGAGTGTCTTTAGAAGACCACATCTCAGTGACCGGTTAGAGTTGGCTGCGTTTGTTGAAGCTAGTTCAAGAGACAGAGAATGGCTACGCTTCAGTTCAAAGATGATTGCGACAGTATGAAGGTTGGTCTCCTCGAGTTTGATAGCAGTTGGACATGGCAAGCCAACGAGCTCAGGGCGACAGGTGCAGTGACAGTATCTTGTTCCCAAGTTCCCCAAGTACTCAGGTTGGAGTAGGGATGTAGAGATGGAGAAACGCTTCAGTAGTCCGTCAGTTATATGTCACAGCTTTGTTCTCGACGCGGACGTCGAGCTTATCGAGTGTGGGAAGAGCTGTAAGTTGTGACGCAGAGGTACGCAGGTTCCAGCATGGGTCATTACCACCAGAGTTTGGCAAGTACATATGCCAATGTTAAGTCCTCGTCAGAGAAGAGGCATTGAGAAGTCCTCGTCAGAGAAGAGGCATTGGGAAGTCCTCCTTAGAGAGTGAGGCAGATTAGAGTCCTCCGGAGTGGAGAGACCTTTGGGGACGCCGGAGTGGCGATCACCCTTCCTGCAGCCAAGTTAGGTGCAGATGCCATCTAGCGTTACATGGGTTAGATGATGGCCTACTACGAGGTGGTAGAGCAGAAACGCGGCTGCACAGATAGATGTCTCATGGGTTTTAGAAGTTCACACAGAACGCCTTTATGGCGGACCTCGATGGTTAGCTGGCGGTAGGGAATAGAGTACCCGCGCCTAGATAGGCTGCCTCGATGGTTTTGTTGGCGGTAGGGAACAGAGTACCCGCGCCTCGTTGAGAGTATGCTACCTTCAAGGAGCTACCCTCCCTCGCCCAAGTGAACAATGAGTACCAGTTCAGTTCTATACTGGTAAGGCTAGAGTGCCGCATCTTGATGTTGTACCCCCGATGGTCCGTAAGAAGGGCGGACATGGTTGGAAGACCTTCGCGAAGTTGATTGAAGGGCAGTCAGGCAGTTCAGTGTGCGGCAGATGTTCCGTGCAGTTGGGGTGAGTTACCCCTTTGTTTTAGAAGACTTGCTCCTTGCCACTCGCAGATGAAGAGTGAAGTTTGAAGCCGAGATTCACAGAAGATTGAACTCTCGAGCAGCGAAGGCATTGTGCGACTCGGAAGTGAGCGCACTTTTGGACGGGATTGGAGATTCCTCGTCGGGCTGTCCAGAGGAGACGCCCTTGGTTTGTCGAGAAGAGCGACATTCCATACAGTGTCAGGGGAGAAGGCGCTTTGCAGCAGGATGCAGCGCATTTCAGAGGGCGCGATGCTAGAGTGCACCGCCCAGACATTTTTCAGAAGGTTCGAGACCAAGAGACAATACCTAGAGGAAAAGGCAGACTCCAGTCGTATGAAGGTTCGGTCACTACGCACTTCAGTTGGAATAGGCGAAGTTAAGGTTCAGTTCTGAAGACACAGTTGTCAGCATCGAGACTAGCAGTTGGGCTCAGTATCCGCTAGTACAGAAGAAGATATAGTACTCTGAACTAAGTGCGGGAGAGTTGTTGGTTTCTTGTAGATGCAGAAGATTGAATCCTTGCAGAGCCGTGTTGGCGATGGTCCTCGACGAGGACGTCGAGATTATTTTAAGTGCGGGAGGGTGTGACGACCTACCGAACGCCGGCCAAATTTACCCGAGCGTTTTGAGTTCTGTCCGAATGTATTTGTTCTCTATATCCTAATATAGCAGCACGCCAAGTTTCGTCGCAATCGGATTCAGTTAAGGGGGCGAAAAAGTCCAGTACGCTTCGTCTCATGTTTTAACGTTTCCTTTTGGAAGTTGACTATTTACTTAGTAGCTATATTAAGGAGGAACCTTGGTCCGATCCTCCCCATGACTAAAAGAGCTTTAATGCTTGGTCATCAAGGACCCCGGCTCATGGACTATCTACAAGGGATAGTTATGAGTTCTCCTAGGCCTAGGGTAGGCTAGGGGACATTGCCTCGCAATGCGGGCCGGTTTTCATTAGAGGGCTTCATATGGCGCCGCTATGCCCCGCGGGCTATCCGAGATGCACCGCCCCTTTCAGATGGACAGTATAATTAGTCCAGGCTCGTCGCCCCTTGAGATATGAGTCCCTAGGGTGGAAACCGGCATATTGAGCTACCCTGATCCGCTACAGGACAGGTGTGCTTCCGTATCTCGCGCGCGTCGTGAGAGATTACGCTGTAGGGATTATTGAGGGAACCTTCAGCGTTGTTGCCTTTACTGAATACATATTCAATGACCCCTCACGAGTATCCAGGATAATCCGGATGTCGCTCTAGCATCCGTGGGTTGTATGCCACTGGCGCGCCGCGCCAGTGAAGATGGCTGGTACACGCCGACCTCGCGTCCGTGTACGCCGCACGGTCCCCTATTCCGCTGCACTCCGGGAACTGTAGAGTCGGTCCCGGCTAGGGCCGTGTCAACCAAGGCAGGCTCATATACGCCTTTTCTGTTGGTCTTGGTCCAGGCACTAATAACATTGGTGAGTTGTATGGTCTTCTAATTGGTCTAAGGCGCTGCAAACAAAATGGATGTTATCCATTAGAGGCTGAAACTGATTCTCTTATTATTGCAAATTGGTATAATAAGATAGGCAGAGTCTCATCTAAGTATGGTGGTGTGTGGCAAGAGATAATGGAAATTGGGGAGCTGTTGTGTATAAGACTTTGGCACATATACAGGGAGGCAAACACCACAGCAGATAGCCTTGCGAAGTTGGGCAGTGAGCAAATTACTAAAGAATTCCGAAGCATGGTCAGTCTCTACAGAGCTACAAGAGCTGCTCTCATTCTTGAATAAATAGGAGTGGCAAATTTTAGAAAGTAATGTCATTTTGATGGTTTGATGATGATGTACTCTTGCTCAAGGGCTAGGCTTTAGTCCTACCTTTGTATCTTGATCTTTTTTATCAATAAAATCCCATAGTTGTCTTAAAAAAAAACAAACAAAACAAATATTGATCTTCATCTTACCATTCCAAAATTGTGCAACGTGCTGAGACCAGTCTGCGGACTTGATATCCTGTCATGAGATTTAAGTCGAATGCATATCAAGAATTTGTTTCGCAGCCTTCATTCCTTAACTTAACAGCACTACATTTACTTGAAATGACAACTTAACTACACATGACTTTTTCTGATGAAATTAGCTACACGACTTTTTCTGATGAAATTAACTACACATGACGTCTTCTCTTGTTAGTCAAAATCATTACTAGCGAGCCATACACGGTGCAATATATTCTCGTATCTTAAACGCCTTTTTTCGTATGGGTTTGAAGATATAGGCACTTGGCAATAATGTAATACAAAGTCATGATGTTTCTAAATATGAAAACCAAGGCTCAAAGCATTTTAATAGCTCAAGATATGAGACAGAAGCTTCAGGCACTGCCTATGATCGCAGGTAGAAAATCAAAATCATAAATGAAGACTGAAAAAATAAAGAAAATCAAATTTACTTCACGAAAAGATAGGGCAGAAAAGTATCTTTTTTCAAAAAAAAAAAAAAAAAAAAAATTGGAAACAAAGGTTTACCAGGTTCATCATTCTTTACCACTCGCACAACTACTACCCCTGGGGTCATGATGTTTTAAATATGAAAACGGAGGCTCAAAGAGTTTTAGTAGCTCAAGGTATGATCCAGAAGCTTAAGACTCGGACATACAAGTAGAAAATCAAAATCAAAAATCAAAATAAATGAAGGCTGAAAAAATAGGACAAAAACATGAATTTATTCAATCGAATTTAGTCTAGAGAAACATAGTGCAGGAAGTTGTCTTTTTCATTTCAATTTTAATGGAAACAGAGGTTTACCGAGTTTATCATTTTTTACCATTCGCCCAACTACTCCCCTGGGTGGTTACAAACCCCACAGTCCGCACACTACGTTCAAGTTAAGATAATTTTTGGTGGATGGTTATTTGATGTGTTGTATTTAGTGGCACACATCTTTAATACAAGTTGCGTCATTTCCTTTTAGCAGTTATAACCAGGAGAAATCCTGGTTAGTACATAGCCCTATCGCACCAACCAGAAAGTGTTATGATGAGAGTTGGTAATTAGTCACTGACAAAATTTGACGCTATATTAGTTTTAAGAAGTTCATCAAAGCTTGAAGAAACCAAAAGTATTTGGAGACTAAGTTACATGAATAACCACAGGTACAGAAGTATATAAATAGGTAGATGGTAGTACCTTCATTGCGTGGGACTTGAACAGATCAACATAATGTGCGCACGAGATCCACTCAAGAAGGCACATAGATTCGCGTAAACTTTGTAAGAGTTCTCTCTCTTGGGGCTTCAAGGACTCTTCATTTGGAGTAAGATCTCCAAGGCACGAAGTTGTTAATATTATAGTGCCACCAGGGGCTGCAACACGTACCAACTCGCTCACAAACTGCCAGTTAAATATATTAACAAAAATTGAGTCGATGTAACTATATATGAGAAAAACTGAAAAGATTAACGCATATGCTCAAGAAATCATTGGGATCAGATTCCTGTTTTGGTATTAATGAAAATGCTTAACAATTGAAGGTTAATCAAATAGGAACTTAAAAGCGAGGGGACTGTTATTGATCTAATCGCCTACATACTATTCCACCTAAAAGTTTTGATAGAGTTTATACACTTAATATAGATAATTACAAGCATCTTAACTAATTAAATAAGGGATATATCATGGTGATGTGGGGGTCTTGGAGGACCATAACACACACGCATCACTGCAGATGAGTATATCGGCCCAGAAATTAGAACATCATGTATTACGGCAAATGTTGTGTAAGTCTTTGTAGTGTCGTGGGATTAGTCCATTAGATGCATAGACAATAGGCATGCAATAAATTTCAGCTAACATGTATCTTTGAAATTGAAGATGCTAGGCCAAAAGAAGCACCATTGGATAAGAAAGAATAATGGAGGTACCTTCGTTTTATCAGGTAGATGGTCTCCACACTCCAGGGACCAAACAATACCAAATTGCCCATCAGAAAAAGGTAGCTGAAGTGCATCTGCAACTTGAAACGTAACCTGTAAACCATAACCACTGTTACAGAAAACTGAAATCCAAGTTTTGAGTTATGATTACAATTTCACAAATGAGAGAGTTGCATACACCTCATGTCCCAATCCTTGTGCATTTGAAATCTCTGTACCCCTTTGAATATTATGGGGGCTTATGTCGATGCCTATGCCTTTGGCCCCATACTTCTTCGCTACGTAAGATAGAGGCCCCCCAATCCCACACCCAACATCAAGAATGGTCGCTGGTTTCTTCGATGAACCCTCTTCAATTCAACCTCAATTGTATTAGACCAAAAAAATGGATTTATCCTTCTTCCTCTCTTCTTTTATTTTATTTTTCCCAACGTCTTATAACTAGATTTGTGAATACAGTATTAGTTCCAATTGAGTTTCCCGAGTTTAAAATTTTCTTGTGCAATACAATTCAGATTTTAGAACTTTACAAAACCAAGAACAAGATCTTTCATATTAATTTGGAAAAAAAAAATTATTATTGAGAAAATGTATAACATACTTTCAGGAATAAATAAAACACGAAATTAACATCCTAACAATATATGTGAAAAATGGAAGAAAAATATTTTTCTTATCCCCGAGTTTCCTCAAAATCCAATTGCAAGAAAATAAGTTTTCTACAGAATTCATTTTCTTCTTTACTACCCACGAAACAAAACACAAAAACTACATGCCTAATGATCATTTTTAGTAATGTTAAGACTTATCAAAACATTTCTCACATTAGCATCATAGAAGAACCATACAATATTCGTTCAGAAACTTGCATAAGGTATGTACTCATGCATCACCGGACACTTCCCTCTTGATTTGTGTTGCATACAGAGATGCATGAACCTACGTACCCCATACAACTAGTTCACTGTTCAATCATATCGCACCATATCAAAAATCATAATAAGCTCATTTTTGTTTGAAAAAACTATCCTTTATCGCTCTATTATTAGTGCAATCTCCAACAAAAGAAATGCATGCGGTACCTGGAACATTGGCGAACCGAAGAGCTTCTTCAATCAAACGAATTTGAGCAGTTTGCACGTTAGGTTTAGTTGTGGCATCAAGATCGTAAAAGCCATGATGCATATGACTTCCCCAAATGTCTTCAAACGAAGGGTCGCTATACAAATCGATAATTTTCTTGTTCAACTCCACATTTGCGTCATTAGTTGAAGTCATATTCCCGCTGCGTGTTCTGGCACTGAAATGGATTATGGATCACTCAAGGTTTCTATTTGGAAACAAACTAGAAATTAGGAGCGTTAAAAATACAGAAATTGCTTGGCATCGTGGATTCAACTCTCTTCAAGTCGTTGTCCTCGTTAGTCTTAGTTTGTCGATTTTAAGGCACTAAAACAACTAAAGAAAATTTCTCCCCAACTGCTCAGAATGTCATGGGTCCAGCTTAAGCATTGTTCTATGTAATTTGTATTTCAAATACCAAAGTACATAATTAATTAATTAACCGAAACACTGCTTTCAAGTTAGCCGGAACATATCACGATCAACAACGCCCGCCCGGCATTTCCTTCCCTAGAAGTATCATTGCCAAAAAAAATGAACTTTTTTTGTTGTACATATTCTGCATGGAGGGTCACTTACACCCCCAACTACGTGAAAGCAAAGATAAATACATAGATATACTGGATCACCCTGCTTGCAGGAAAAAAAAATGCAATTATATGGAGTAAACGAACCTTTCGAGGGAAACCTTCAACTCCTCAGGACTGAAACTTCACAACACTGATGATGAGAAATTGAGAGATGAAGCAATGACTGATCACAACTGCCATATTTATGATGTTACTTGATAACTATGGTGGACTGGTGGTTGAAGTAGATATTGTCTATGAGAAATCATCCAAGGGTCTGATAAGGGCCCTATAGTGATGTGAAACAACAAAGCGTGCATCACGTTTCAGAAGAAAGACATGCGAAAAACACACGAATAACTCGTGCCATAGGGGATTATTATTCTTCGCGGATTCTAAATATTGCTTTCTGCATCCCAAATCAAACATTAAGAGGCCCTATACAGAGACCATAATCAAACATGAAGATAAAAACAGCGATATGGTCCGCTCGTGAGGAAATGAGGATACTAAAAATTTGCGTGAGTAGATTCGGATACGTGTACACATGATAGGCTATCAATCGACCTCTTAACTTCACCGACATCTTTCTGTCTCGCAATCTTCCAGGTAGATACTACTCATCTTCTCTGAAATCGATCATTAGTTCTGTGTATGTATTACTTATATTATGTACTTTATTCTACTATAGACTTGATAGTGTGATGAAACATGCATAGGTTAGGGCTCTGTTATTGTGCTCGAGAATTTCAGATGATTTTAATTGTTTTGGTTGATGATGCGTGCATCTTTAGCATGTCCTTATCATTCATAAGGGCCCGATTCCAGAGGAAAAGCCCGAAAATAGTTAGAGTTCTTTTGCCAAATTGAGTATTGACTTTAACTTGTGGAGCTTTCTGGCATTTGCTAAATTTAACAGGCACAACACAACCAGCTGGAAGCTAAGTTTTTTGAGGAGAGAGCAGCACTTGAAGCTAAATACCAAAAGCTCTATGAACCATTTTATGCCAAGGTGCTATTTATAATGGGCTAATATAGTTTAGGTTAAAACACTTCATGTTGTAACCTTTGGAGGTTATAGATGCGGAAAATGTGTACATTCTGTGTTTGTTACTGTTAGTGGCTGCTGCTACCATACAATGTTCATTTATTGTGTTTCATTTATGCACATTATCTTGCTTGCTTTGCAGCGTTATGAAATTGTGAATGGTGTAACGGAAGTGGAAGGTGTAACAAAAGCTTGTAAGGATCAAGAAGAAGATAAAGCCACTGAAGGTACCTTCAGAAATCTAGACTATGCTGCTTTCATCTCTTAGATAATTGATATTGTAACTTACTTCCATGGTTCAAAATAGTGCCCTTATACATCAAAATAAGGGACCAGTATCTGAGATATTATCGGACTGATTTATTGAATAACCTAAATACCTAATATACTTAAAAGTATAGGTTTATTAGATAAAATAAATAGAAAATATGAATATGAGATTGCTATACTGTGATTTATTTACAATTGTAGGGCTATATCCACAGAATTTGATGTTTTAAATCTTTTGATCATTGTTATTACTGTACAGAGAAAGGGGTGCCTGAATTCTGGCTCAATGCATTGAAGACTAATGAAGTATTGTCTGACATAGTTTTGGAACGTGACGAAGAAGCTCTTAAATACCTTAAAGACATTAAGTGGTGCAGGATGGACGAACCCAAGTGTTTCAAGCTTGAATTCTTCTTCAATACCAACCCATACTTTAAGAGCTCTATTTTGACAAAAATTTATCACATGATTGATGAAGATGAACCAATCCTAGAAAGAGCAGTTGGGACAGTGATTGAGTGGCTCCCAGGAAAATGCTTAACTCAAAAGCTTATGAAAAAGAAGCCAAAGAAGGGATCAAAGAATGCTAAGCCAATTACTAAGACTGAAAGTTGTGAAAGTTTCATCAACTTCTTCAGTCCACCTGAAGTCCCCGATGATGAAGATGATCTTGACGAAGAGACTGTAAGTAATGCATTTCTATATGACTTGAAAATAATGAATGCTGTCAAGTTCTATATTTCTTTCTATTATAGTTATCATTTTTCTAGTATCTTGGGGATAGTGATTGGGGCAGGGAAAGCAATGGCTTTTGATTTGATCAGTGTCCTATGGGTTTCCTCAGAGTCTTCAGTTGTGATTGAGGTTCCCATAACCCTATTTTTTCACTATGAAATTATTCCAAAACCCCTAAAACATAAGGGCAGGTTTTATCAACTTAGTTGTCACATGAATAATAAATGACACATGATAGGAACTATTAGCAATAACTCTAATGTCTTATTCTGCATCTTTATTAGTACACTAGAATATAGTGCTCCTCCTTTATATGATTTGAGCTCTCTTCATGGTCCATGCACTCAAACTAGTGATTCTCGCATTTTCAGTTCCATTGTTAAATTCATTTTCGTCCCACTCCAAAACTCTCCACAATAGAGTGATCTATCTGCAAGAACAAATTAAAAGGAAGAAGAGTTCATCTTATATATTAAGCAAGAGATTATCAAAATTATGTAAATGCGTGAGCAAATAGAGAAATTAAGGTACCAAGCTTTGAAGTGATAGATTTTCTTGGAGAGGATCCACGTCTAGAAAAGCTCCATAGGTGGTTTTATCTGGATCATGATTCAAAGAGGACTGTTTGATTTATTTCAAATTAATTTCGAAAGAAAATCACCTGGGAAAAAAAAACGAGAAACTACCTGCTTTGATCACTGCACATTAGCACTACATATCTATTATTGCCTCTAATACTATGAAAATACAGCAGTTGCTCTTCCAAATCCTTAGAAGCCAAAACCAGCACCCAAATGGTCCTACTCCACCTTTAACTGTGCGCCCTTTTGGCTACATAGCAATGTGGGTTTAACCCAACTTGGGTCCATCACTCCGCTTTTTTGAGCATTGATATTCAAATGAGACCTCTACATCAGCCTGCGAGAAAGAGAGATGAGTGTGAGTATTATTTGTTGGAAGTGCATATTTAGAGTCTACAATTTAGTCACCTGTGAGGCTTTAACACCCAGAATTTCGAATAAACACTCTTTCTGGAGCTCAGTTTTAGTTGAATCCACTTGGCTCTCCGGATATTTTTATTTGTTCAACTGGCCATTGCACCAATTACTTTCCGCTTGTATCAAGCCAGAGGTTTCGAGGAATCGTTTGAACTCCAGACCAGCCTCTTCTGACATTGTTCTCAACAGTATCGGATTCATTAACCCAACCAATTAATATTCTTTGGTTCTTCTCACTGTGAAGAATGATTTCGAAGCGTAATATTGCCATAATCGTACCTCAAGCCTGATCTTCTTCCTACGGGAACCGGTGTTTGGAAACGTACTATCCTTCTCTTGGTAATACTGTCAAACGGTGTAGACATCGTACTTTGTAATTGTATCATTCAAGCTAACCTTGAGGACATATTTAGCATTGGTTTTGTCTACTGATGATACTAGGAAAAAATCCGTGCATTCCCACATTCCTGTATTTTCTGCAGAGTGAAGATGATGTTGCGATTGACCCAGTGAACAAAATCTTTACTTCTGTATAAAATTGTGTTCCTCGACGGCTTCGTTTCCTCCCACAATCACTCTCCATCTCCCATCGGGCCTTGCCAAACAGTCGTACTCATTTTACAATCTCATAAAAACAGTTTTTCAGCTCTACAGCTCAAACATTTGATGTAATTAGTACCTAATGGTTCTTTCACTATCATGTATATAAACATACTTACACAAAAAAACCAAATCTTCACACATCTACTAAAGCATCTCTTACACACAAAATCAACAAAAAAACTGTTCTAAACCATCTTTTTAACTATCTCCCAACTACACACAATCACACTACAACAACACCAGATATGGTCTATTGCAAACAACCCGAAATCGAACCTCAACAATGTTGCTCTACATAATCCATGTTCGTGATACGGGGTGCTCTGCAAGAATCCATTAATATCTGCTCCAAATTGGGTTTACAATTTAAAATACATGTTTATGAGGAGAGCGCAACACTTGGATTGATTTTTGTTATGATTCTCAACATTGGTACTAAAAATGCATGTATTATACATATCAAGTTTTTTTTTTTGTATGATTCGCAACTCAGGATCTCTGCCTTTTGAGGCTATCAGCCCCTATAACATATCTGTATGTGTATTGCTTTCAATGTGTATTTTGATTCTTACTACTG
>JACGCM010002047.1:0-28784 GCA_014058105.1 Kingdonia uniflora
CTCTCCGCAACTTAAACACAGGCAA
The DNA here is from genome assembly GCA_014058105.1 of Kingdonia uniflora. Classification (NCBI taxonomy): domain Eukaryota; kingdom Viridiplantae; phylum Streptophyta; class Magnoliopsida; order Ranunculales; family Circaeasteraceae; genus Kingdonia; species Kingdonia uniflora. The sequence continues at coordinate 26 of JACGCM010002047.1, forward strand.
ATTTAAATTAATGTGTTCAGAGTGAAAACTATAAGATAGAGTTGAAAACCAAAAAAAATGGTGACATTCTTAATTGTCAATAATAAGTTTAAGAAAACCTGACACAATGAGAACATTATAATACCATAAGAAAGGGGTCAGTCCACAAACAGTAAAACCATAGTAATTACAATTTGGTATTATGGGGATAAAAACAATGCCTTGGCCTAGAACTTGAGAAATCGCAGGGGGATATTGGTAACATGTTACATTACCCATTGTGATGCCATACGGTCACAAAAAGCAAAATTAAAAAAACCCACGCATATCTCATGATAACAACCATTAAGGAGGGAACAGTCCGCACTTCTCAGTGGAAAAAAACCAAACCCTCGTTCTCTAAGCCTCCAAAAAAAAAATTACATCCTCAATACTTTTTACTCTTCAAAAGTAACTTTTGGGTAAACTAAAACGGCAGCCACATACTGTGTAAAGGTTTAGATGAAACAATGTTAGTTACTATCTTTCATGTACAATGGAAAACATATGTAGTCTTGCGATGAGAAAAAAAAAACACCAGTAATACAATGCACTAACACCCAAATATAATAATTATCAAACAAAATTATTTCAAATGTTTGTATATGGGATAATGGAAAAACCCTCTGAACCTCTGGACTGATTAAAGGCTCCAATCGACTTTGGCATCCGGCAGTTACTGAAGCCACTAACTCATTAATGCCAGTCATCACACCCTGCTTGGAGTGCCAGTGCAAAGCACTGTTTAAGAACCTCTGCCCTGGGCCCAGTGGCTCACTTTCCGGTACATGCAGTGCAACGTAGATAGAAAAAGCCAATGATGAGATTGAAACATCTTGCTTCCAAATATAAACAAGGTTGGATTAAGTTTTCACCCTCCAGCGTTAATTATAGCTTTGAACTGATCAAGGTGAAGATAGTTATCAGTACAAGCGAACTTCCTAAGAGCATCTGATGCTGCCCAAGAGAACATCTGGTTCCCTGTCATCAAGTAACGTCACTAAGGCCCATGATCCTCGTCTCCGTAGCTCTCTAAAAGTCCTCGCTAAAATCTCCCCATAGATTTGATAAAAGGACGAGAAGGTCAGATCCGCATTTGAATGATTCTAGTAACTGATCAAAAACTGCCTTGGCCGCCGGAGAATTAGGTTTGAATGCAGATCTTCTCAAGTCAGCATTTTCTTCAGCAACTGCGGATATTCCATTAATGCCATTGCAGAATAGTATTGCACATCAGCGGTTCCCTTCTCAAGAAGAACTGCGAAGCATAACAAGCTCTAGACTCTGTGAGCTTCTACATATAGCTGAGTTTCCTTTAGCAAGCTGGCATAGCGCATTTGCTGCCATTTCCTTCATGGTGGCTTTGGTAACGGGGTCTTCGAATTCTCTCCCTTTAATACTGTCCCCGATAGCGAAATGTGATGGTTATGATGGTCTTCTGGTTACTTTTCACATTGTTGGTGAGATGCTCACTCTGAGAGTTATTCTGTGACAGGGGTGGTTTAGCTTGGATGATTTTGTAACCATACTATTGGCAATTGTATTTGTAACCACATTGTGCATCTGGTTTGGGTTTTGATTCCCCGATGGCCTAGACATATGGCTATAGTTTTGCTTATCTTCATCATTGCCACCGTTATTGTTAGGGGTACTACTAGCCATTAAAACGGAATGAATTGACATAGTTTTGTTGCTAGTTATCGCATACTTACTATGTTCTTGAACTGTCTCGAAGGCAAGATGGCTAACGAGTAATCGTATTATGTTGTTCTGGGCAAAATGGTCTTGGCATTTGGGGTGATTTGCAGCAAGTTCTGATACAGCCCACGCTACCCTTGACTGAACCTTCATCGGACCTTCTTTGAGAACTTTGGCAAAGACTGAGCACACACCTCCAACGATTAAGAGCTCAACACTTTCTGAGTCACGACCAAGAACTCCGATTGCATGTGCAGCATACTCTTGACCTTCTAACTTTCCTTCTTTAACTAACTTCAGTAGGGGTATAACTCCTCCTTCTTCTATGATCAGTTTGCCGTACCTGTTAACATAAGACATGAATTCCTTTTGGCATGGTCTATAACATACCATATAGTAAGATCCTACATACTAGTTAGCATAGACAACAATTACAAAATTTGAGATCTTTCACGTTTGATCAAAAAGTATCTTATTCTAGAATATTACGTGATAAAATGGAACGGCGAGAGAATTAGACAGTAAATTTAAAAGGCTTGGTCTATGAGAGTTACTCAAAACAGACTCCTGGAGAAAAATTTCGGAGTCGAAACTGAAGCTCAAGGAATGGTGATTGGCATACACAACTCTCTTCTGGCACTATCCTAGGCACTCTCAAGGGATTCTGCCTTAAAGAGTAGTTGAGGTGCGATCCTATAAGTCTCCCCCCTTAATGCTACAATGGCTAATGCTTTTAAGAAGGCAGATAGAGCATTCCTAATCAAAAGCACTCCTTTGATGATATCATGATCAACTGATGGATGCGTAATTCAAACCAGAGGAGGGGGTGAAGTTTTGTTATGGGAACTAGAAACAAAATAAAACAATAGATTACCTAGGGTTATCCCGGGCAAGCGAGACGAGAGAAGCAGCAGCATCGGAGCGTTCATCAAGCGAGCCTTTAATAAGGGTAGCAATTTGTTCCCAAATGAAGCAAAGAATCGGCTCGTTAGCAGCAATTGGAGGCAACCCAAGGTACTCATCGTCACGGTCATTACCAGGAGCAGAAACACGAAGGAGCCACGACACATCCCCACAGTTATTTTCGAGCTGAGAGGACATTTTCTTGAAAGCAGCAGCAGGAATAATGGTAAAAAGACGTTTCATTAATCCATTGGCTCGGCATTTTAGAACGAGAGGAAGGGCTTTTCTAAGCTTTGTTCGGTATCGGCAATGATACGACGAAGGGGACGTTCGTAAAGATCAGAGCCAACTCGAGCAGCTTGGCGAAGGAGGTCAGCGAGTTTATCTATTTTGGATTAAGTTCTAAGCAATCTTGCTTGAAGGATTGAGCGTCGTCGGCGATCTTGTTAACTTGGTCAGCTAATTGAATAGGCTTTGCTAGAAGCTGTTTTACAATGTCACCCATTGAGAGAAATGGATAGAGAGAGAACCGAGAGAGAGAGATTTGTTTTTCACAATGTGGATGAGAGAGAGATAGATAGAAATTAATCTTTTACAAGGTCAAACGTGTTTCCCTCGTTTTTCTCCGATTTATAACTGCTCTTTTCAATCATGATTCTGTACATCATGGAGTTGTTTACCTATTCAACTTAGAGTGTTTCTATTTGCACTTGGGGATGACACTAGAGAGGCTGCAACTTTTTTCCGAACTTCTGATTTCTTTTTTATGAAATTAATCCGATTTTTTCGATTTTGGAACCCTATTTTACGTTTCAATTTTCAAAAAGTCTTTTTTTTACGAAAAATATCGGATCAGAATCGGATAGTATTTTGCTATTTCGATTTTACGAAATTTTCGATCTGATTGTTACGAATAAGATCCGATCCTATTTAATCAGAAGTTCAACTTCCAAATTTATCCTAATTTCCCAAAATATTCATAATTTTGAATAATTTGATTTTTTCGGATTTGGATCCATTTTCGTTTTTCCGAAAAAAAAATCGGATTGGATCGGAACGGATTTTCCATTTCAAAAAATCAAAAAAAAAAATCAGATCTTATTCGATCTTATTCGATCTGATTGTTACGAATAAGATCCGATCCTATTTAATCAGAAGTCCAACTTCCAAATTTATCCTAATTTCCCAATATATTCATAATTCTGAATAATTTGATTTTTTCGGATTTGGATCCATTTTCGTTTTTTCCGAAGAAAAAAAATCGGATTGGATCGGAAAGGATTTTCCATTTCAAAAAATCAAAAAAAAAAATTCAACCGCCCCCATTTCCGATCCGAAAACAGACTTATTAGTAGAGAGTAAAGTGAAACAGTGCAAGAAATTGAGTTGTTAGTAAGTTACTTAAGCACATAGCATTATCTAGGGAAGGGTCAGATTATTTTTCAAGAAAGCAACTAACAAGACTTTGTTATCAATATCTTAGTTAAATTGGGTCATCTTTAATTAATTATTATGTCAGAAAAAATATATATCTAAATCTTAGATGAGTTGCTTCTTCATATTAAGAAATTAACAAAGAATCCAACTTACACGCCTAAAAGGACTTCATCACTTGTTTATTGTCTCCTCCTAACCATTATCAAAGTCTAATCTAGTTAGCAGACGTTGATATGAGAGATCCAGTTGGGCACAGAAGATGTTGGACCAATTCTAAGTGCAGCTCTACGATTCAAATTGACGGGGATTTCTTATATTTGCAATGTAAGGAAGGCAGCTGGTATATATTTTCTATGTGAAAATGTGGATCATACTAAATTCATCTTCCTAGATATATGATATGGTCAGAGATTAGGACAATTTGTTATTTGAAGATTTTGATTAGTAGGGTATTTTTGACTTGAGGATGATATGCAAGTTTTTATCTTTTTAAAAAAAAATCACTGACAATTACTACTTTTTTTACAAGCACAAAATATATTAACCTTAACCAGCAGACGAGTTTAAACTCTAGAGGTCCAAAAAAGTTGCAGCAGTTTGTTGATCCTTCAAGTTCAAATAGTTAATAACTCTTTGTCAATCAGCTACAAGTAAAACCTTCTTATCTCCAACAGCATTCTTTACCCTGTTGATGGCCCAGGAAATACACTTCCCTTCAGCTTCTTCTGGGCATCCTTCTGTGATGAAATGGAAACCTGCAAGAATAGGTTGATTAGTATCAGTTATCAGAACAAATCCCATTCCCCCTGTATAGAGTATCAGGCATCCAAGATGCATCAGTCATCAGTTTATAAGCAGAACTCATTTTCATTTGATGAACATAATGATCATAAACTGAGTTTGGATCAGAAAAAGTGTGAGATTCTCTAAGCACCAAAGAGAAAGCTTTGTGATCCATCAAGATCAACATTCTGAAACACAACAGCATTTCTAATATTCCAAATTTCTGCTATAATCGCAAAAAACAGGGAGAGAGAAAAGATTTTATCATGTGGGGTATTACCATTATAAAAAATCTGTTGAATAAGCAGATTGAAATAGAAGTGTGAAACAGTAGTAAGTAATGTAAAAGGGGTAAGAAAACCAAATTTGAGATGCCCAATTACATTGAAAGAGTGAATGAGATAGTGTTTCGGCACTTACATGACAGATAGGACAGATAACATCTTCTATTATGTGATTTTTATGTAATCTCTCCTTAACTGGAACCAAGTCTTTTAATAAGCTTCCATGCAAAGAGTTGAATCCTGTGAGGAAGTTTCAGTTTCCAAATATGTGTATGCCAAGAGAAGCTATTAGGATAAGGGTTGAAATAATGTTCAGTAGATAGAAAATTTATGTAAGCTGATTTTACAGTGAATTTGCCATTAGTTTCTGGGATCCACTTACCTTGATCATTATGAGAGCTAATAGAAAGAGGTTTCAGTATATGATGTACATCAGAAAATGACATAAGCTAGAAAAGAAGAGCATTATTCCATCTTCTAGGGTCAGGAAGAATAAGTTGTGATATATGCACATCAGAAGATGACATAAGTTGGAAAAGAAGAGCATTATTCCATCTTCAAGGGACAAGAAGAATAAGTTGTGATATATGATGTACATCAGAAGATGGCATAAGTTGGAAAAGAAGAGCATTATTCCATCTTCTAGGATTAGGAAGAATAAGTTGTGATACCCACTCAATATCAGGTAAAATTGAGTCCCTTCTCAAAGGTTTTTTAAAAGGTAAAGTGGGAACCCAATTATCTTTCCAAATATTAATCCCCTGACCAGTTCCAACAGTCCAACCTATAAAATGTTTTAAGATATCAATAGCCTTAATTATATCTTTCCACAATCTAGAATCCAAAAACCTTTTAGTGCAATCAAGAAAAGGTTTATCACTCATCAGGATAATATTAGCTTTAAAAAATTGAGAAACAAAAGCCTCAGGTTCAGACACCAATTTCCAAGTGTATTTACCAAGCATGACTACATTCTGAAATATAGCTCACTGACAATCACTACTTGAGGTAAAGAAAATAATGGTGACTAAGGATGTTTCTTGCCCATCAGTCTACTGTATAAAACTGATAGGAGTGTTAGTGTAGAGGCTGCTGCTGTATAATTTACTTTACTTGCCAAAAAACAAGGGTCTTCTAATTTATATGTAAGGAATGAACAAATACATATAATGTAATGTTTAACAAAAGTAAGCAGAAAGAACCAGTAGTGTAGTCTTACAAATGAAAACGAACAATACCAGTGGTCTAGTGGTAGAATAGTACCCTGCCACGGTACAGACCAGGGTTTGATTCCCGGCTGGTGCAATTACACTTTTTTGTTAAAAACAATGTGCTTCCATATATTTATCCTAACAGGTTTTTATACTAGTAGCACAAAGCCAGGGTACTGAAACTACTCAAAGGAAAAAAAAATGTGATATGGCTTCTCTCTTCCTTCCAGTACTAGTAATTTTAACCTAGGGTACTGTGACGGCCTACCGAACGCCGGCCAAATTCACCCGAGCGCTTTGAATTCTGACCTTAGATATAAGTTCTCTATGACTTAATATAGCTGCACGCCAAGTTTCGTCAAAATCGGAATTGGTTAAGGGGGCGAAAAGGGCCAGTACGCTTCGTCTCCAGTTTTAACGTTTCCAAACTAGCTATTTACTTAGTGGCTATATTAAGGAGGAACCTTGGTCTAAACCTCCCCATGACTAAAAGAGCTTCAAGGCTTGGTCATCTTGGACCCCGACTCATGGGCTATCTACAAGGGATAGTCATGAGTTCTCCTAGGCCTAGGGAAGGCTAGGAGACATTGCCTCGCAATGCGGGCCGCTTTCCCAGATAGGGCTTTGAACGGTGACGCTATTCCCCACGGGCTACCCGAGACGCACCGCCCCTTATAGATGGACAATGTAACTAGTCCAGGCTCGTCGCCCCTTCATATATATGTCCCTTATCTGGAATCCGGCATATTGAGCTATCCTGGTCCGCTATCCGCTACAGGACAGGTGTGCTATCCGTAACTCGTGCGCGTCACGAGAGATTACGCTGTAGGGATTATTGAGGGAACCTTCAGCGTTGTTACCTTTACCGAATACATATTCGATGACCCCTCACGAGTATCCAGGATTATCAAGATGTCGCTCTAGCATCCGTGGGACTATTCCACTGGCCTCGTATTCCGCTGTGCTCCGGAACTGTAGAGGCAGACCCGGGCTGGGCCGTGACAGGTACTGAAATTTTTCAAAGGAAAAAAGCAGGTGGGGGTCTGCCTAATCCCAGCTTCCTCTTCAAAAAAAAATTGTTTACCCCAAGTCTATCACTCTTCCTTCCAGTACTATTAATTTTACCTCTAGTCTATCTTCCCTAGCACACTATATTCCCAGACCCCAAGTAAACTACGTTTATGATCAAAAAGAATTTACTCATTTATATTTCAATTGCCAACTTGAGCCCTTGACCAATCCTTCTGTGTTCAGTTATAGACTGGGTTCTGGAAGGACCTGCCCAGGCTACAAAAAAAACCCCCTCACCGTCCCCAAGGATTGCTCCAGAGCTCCCTACAAAAGAAAAGGATAAATTTGCGTTGAAGGCTATCATGCGATTCATGCCAGAAGGGGAATATTGTCAACAGTAATGGATTTCTCTGTTGTTAATGAAATCATTGTCTCTCACTACCCTCCAGACTAGGCTGTGTAATTGACCTTCAATCTCTTATCGATAATTCTTACAGAATCTCCTTCATCAATGTTGTTGAATACCGTGCAACTTTTCGAAAAGCAGTTTTCTAGTGTTGCAGATAAGGAACTTGCCTTTAAAATACTCCCTGTGTTTTCAGGTCATTTTCCAATACCCCATAGAACGTATAAGAGTAAGATATACTCACCTTCGTCATGATTAGTGAAAAAACTGAGATTCGACCTACTCCTAATAATTCATTTCGGATTCTACATATGAATCAGTATAGGTTAAATGATTTGAATACGACAATACATAATACATTGGAGTTACTATATACTTTGCATATCTATGCTATATGCAATGCTACTATGTTTCAATTCTAACTAATAATTATTAAGGCAATTAGTGATAGATTGAAATAATGTTAATGAAGAAAACAAGAATCAAAAGAGGAAGGGCTTGTAACCATTTTCATTGCAAAATAAAAAGAGAAATCAATGTCAAAGGAAGCTGCCGCATAAATACCAGGATGAAACAGTGTACAGTACTATGAGGTTCAATTAATAAATCACAAAATAAATGAAGTACCTTGTCATTGAACGCCCTACTTGCTCAATCTTTTCTGATTTTCCTCTCATTCATGATCAAGCCAACTAATTGCTTGCTCTTTTCTTACTTCCCTCTCATTCATAGTATGCCTCAACTTCCCCACGGACTCCCACCGCCCATCTGCAGCATATATATTTGAAAGTAATGTATAGGCTGCAGAAGATTGAGGCTCTAACTCAATAAGGTGCTTGGCTGCTATCCTTCCCAATTCTATGTTCCCATGAATCCTGCAAGCGCCAAGTAAAGCATTCCAAACCTGACCATCAGGTTTACATGACATCTCTGCAAACAAATTCTTCACCTTACCAAACTCTCCAGCTCGACCAAAGAGATCAACTAAGCACGCATAATGCTCTTGGTTAGCAACAATACCGTAATCCCGAGTCATTGATTCGTAAAACCTAATACCTTCTTCAACAAGACCGGAATGACTACAAGCGTTGAGCATGACAACCAAGGTGACCTTATTGGGCTTTGTTTCCTCTCGCATCATGTCATCATATAACTGTATGGCCTCTTCACCTAGACCATGTAGTGCTAGAGCTGATAACATTGTGTTCCACAATACAACGTCTTTTTTATCACCCATAAGATCGAAAACCAATCTACCAATTCCTAAGCTCCCGCATTTTGAATACATGTCAATAAGAGAACTCACCACTATTGCATTAGGCTTGAAAATTATCCGTATTAACTGAGTATGGATTTGTTTACCGTGCTTAAGTGACGCAATGCTAGCACATGCACAAAGGCAACTACTGAAAGTGAACTCATCAGGCATAATTCCCTTCATCGTCATCTCACTAAAGAGATTAGTGCTTCGTATTCCATACCACTTCGAACATAACCATCAATCAACGCAGACCACGATACAGAATTCGGTTCCGGCATCTCATTAAATAACATACGAGCTGATTCGACATTACCCCATTTTGCATACCCGGAAATTAATATAGTCCAGGCAAAGACGTCTTTCGTTTTCATTTCGTCAAACACGCTCCTAGCATAATCAAGAACACCACATTTCGCATAAGAATCCACAAGGGAACTTGAAAGAACGATATTACTTAAAAACCCAGTAACCAAAACTTGCCCATGAACCTGTCGTGTGAGTCCAACATTTTCCATTTTCACACAAGCAATCAAAACCCCACCAAAACTAAACTCATTAAAATGAATCAAGGAGGAACGGCGTAATTTGGTATAAAACTCGAGAGCTTCATTGAAAAACCCATGTTTTGCATGTGCAATTACCATTGTATTCCACGATACAACGTCTCTTTCAGACATAAGGTCAAACAACATCCTCGCAGGCTTGAGCATCCCACGTTTGGCGTACACTGAGAGCGTATTATTCCACGAGAACAAATTTCTAACAGTCATTTGATCAAACACTTGACAACCGCATTTGAAGTACAAGTTGATCAAATGGTTTGATAAACAAAGTGTTGGGCTTTTTCAATCGAGTTGTAATAACTACAATGGTTGCGATTCTATGAGAATAGACGCGTTCAATGAGTCTCTGAGTTGGTGGTTTTACCAGATAAACCGCTCAATTGGATTTTGTGCAAAAGATCTCTTCGTTTTTATATAATGTGCATAAAATTTGCTGCTAGCAAGAAGCTTAAAAAAACACCACTTTGTTACTCCCTAATTGCAGTTCTTACTCCCTAATTGCAGTTCTTAATTTTAAAAATTAGTGTCCTCCTAATTGTACCCTGTAAGATTCGTCAATATTACATATCAACATGACTAAAAGTCGAATGGGGAGCATAGAGAGATGGCCAGGAACTCTATATGGAACTTTATATGATGTGAATTGTCCTCTAATGGTCGTTTTTACCGTCAACGGATTATTTATATTTATATCATTTTGATTCAAACTCTCTATTGCAGGAGATGCTAAGTTGATTTAGGGACTTGTTTGCGTTTAACCAAAGCAAGTTAAAGATAAAGTTTTCCCAATTTAAGTTAATTATAAAATTAGGATTGTTAATTCTAATCATCTTTGTGTTCTATAAAAGGTGAGGTCTAGTTTATTTGTTTTTAAGTTAGTAGTCAGTAGAGTTGATTTGTTTATGAAAAGAGTTGAGTTTTAATTTTATTAAACTTTATTTGAGATTTAGTTCAAACTTAGTGTTAATCACATAAAAAGTAAGTTTTCGCGCTCGTAGATTTACATTAATTGGCATCAGAGTTGTAAGTTTCAAGAGCAAGATGCCTTGTGAAAGACCCGCGACGAATAACCTACACTCGCTCAAGATGTGGCAAGGATATCAGATAAGCTTGATAAGCTTATCGAGACTTTTGGAAATGTAGTTTTACTTAAACCATATTGAAATTTCTAGTTTTACTTAGACTGTCTTCCTTAGAACTAGTAGCCTGGTTGATATTCTCCTATATTTTCCTTGAGTTCTTGTGTCTCTTAGCTGTGATTATCTTGGTCTGTCATGTCTTATGACTTTGGATACTTGCACTTGCTGGGCGTTGCTTGCTGATGTCTTCCACATATATTTTTTCAGGTGAATCGTAGCAGTAGTGATGACTTTGAGTTGGAGCAAGCTGACTTGCCAGTTTTGGTTCAATCTAACTTTTCTGATATTTCTGCTCTAAGAATGGTATATTCTCGATATAATGTATACATATGTGACTATTGTGCTTATATAAAGAAATCACATTTCGAAATATACCCTGATTTTACCGATTTATCATCTTAAGTTATGTTTTTTTTATTTAAAAAGTATATGTTTATATATGGGAATTGTATATCGCATGATGAATATCCTAATACTTTTGCTATACGATATGATGGATTATGTGCATTATGGATTAAAGTTATGCGTATTTACGATATTCTGGATTTTTTGCAGTAAAAAAGATGGTTATCAAATTTGCTAAGTATCCTTATCAGCCTAGTTTTAATATTTATTAACTTGGGTCTTATGCTTAAGATTAGAAATATGTTTCACAACGACACATCCAAAGCTGTAACAACGGTATGTTTTAGATTTTATAATTCTCAGTTGATAAATAATTCTTTTATGGAGTACATCAGACGTATTTTTATCTTGATTTACATGAAAATAAAAACTGTCCAGTATATTGGACCGCTCTATAGATGATACCAATGTTCAATCTGTTTATCTTGGTATATCAGAATATTTTCAGTTTACGGAAATATTTGTTATATCACCATGCATTATTTATTTGTTTTTCATACTAAAACAAATAAATATGGTATCTCCATTATTCAACTTTACCATACCTCAAGAATCAATATTTGTGGTTGATTATTTGCGGATGAATTGAGAGGATGTGGTAAATTTCAGGTAAAACTTCGATTCCCACCATAAAACAAGAACACGGATTGATTTCAAATTTTGAAACAAGACATCAATTTTCTTGACGAACAACATTATTTTCATAAATACAGTCTTACAACATTTTATCTTAAACCTTGGAAATAAATACTTGCATAAGTCAAATGGATGGGCACCCTGTTGAGATATATAATCCCGCATCGGACATAAAGTCTTATACCACAAAATATAAGATCCTAGGGTTATTCCTCTCATTGCCAATTGGTTTTGAGATGGAACCTCCAGTTCTAATATGGTATCAGAGCGAGTTTTTCTTCTATAAACCCTTTAATAGCTTTTAAATGCTCATGAGTAGGGGCGGGGCCAGGATTTGATGTTTGGGGGGCGAAGGTAGTGCGATAAATTTTATTACCATTTTTTTGTTTGGCCATTTAACGGTATTTTAATTTTAAAAATCAATCAAGTATAACATTATATTTGACTAGCAAATTATTCGAACTTACATCTCCTTGTAAAAAAAATTGAAACTTTTTGCGACAATGACATGATCAACTTAGGTGGAAAAAAATATATCAAAATAAGATTCTTATTTGATATCATCAAGAATTGAACCGATTAGGAGCTCCACAATTTATCAGTTGAGCTAACTTTTCTTTATATCATTAGGACAAAGAAAAATGTATATATATATTTTTAACAAAATTCTTGCCCCCTCTAAATCCGCCCCTGCTCTTGGGCCTCGCTTAATTTTGTTTCTTGCAAGTGCAAACCAGTATTAGGAACAAAAATAGATGAAAATTTGCATCTTCTACTTCGTTGAGCTTTGTCTCTTCACTATGTCCACAGAAGTAGATGGTTTATTGAGGACCAACTCAATGTTATCTTTACAAATAAGTAAAAAAACTTCGGTGCATCGTTCTAAAATCTCGATATGAAACAAAATCAATTTATTTATGAAGTTGATTCCAAACAGCATATCCGTACATAATGTTGAAGTAAATGATGAGTAGATAAAGTAAAATGTATTCGAGCAATAGTGGCATAATAATGTTGAAGAGATCTGCTGCTCACAGACTGCTGCGAAAGTCAAGACTGTTGAGAAAGCCATTGAAAAAAGAAGTGAAAACATCGATTTGGTGTTTCTTCAGAGCAATTCCAAACTCGATACCCCCGTTTCCATGACCGCCATTTTCACACATATTTAGCCATCCATAACTCGTACTTGCTGAAATAATCTCAATCTTTTTGGGATTCCCCCACTCAAAATTTACGTCATAAAGTCTCAACGTTGGTGCAGCAGATACACCGGTAAGCCGTCCTTTTTCAGCCATTTCAAAAAAAACTTTCAACATGTTTGGCGCTAGGGCTGTACACGGGTCGGGTCGGCCCGGTTTAGGCCAGGGCCTGAACCGACCCGGACATCTCGGGTTCTAACCTTTCTAAACCGGACCCTAACCGATTACCCTCAAAACCCTAACTGAAATCGAACCGGAACAGTCGGGTCGGCCTGGGTCTGTAATTCGGGTTGTGTTAGTTGTGTTATAGAAAGAAAAACTAAAACCGGAACAGTTGGGTCGGTTCCGGGTCCACATATTTTGGAAATGAAAGCATTTACCTATAGTCGAAAATTGAGGGGTAGTATCAAAGCTTAACGGGGAGTGTTCCGACCCTAGGGTGGGTAAATATAAAACCTTAACTGACAAAAAGATAAGCATCCAATCAACATTCGCCAAACTCCGATCCAACCGCTCTTTAATATTAGCCCAACCCCGCCGTCTGTTATTCCAAGTAAAGGGATGCCCAGAAAAACTCAGATCCATGAGACTTGCTTGCTGTGTAACCTCCCTTGCAAAAGCACTCTTAACCGCTCGAAAGGGTTTTCCTCCCCTTTTATCCTTGCTATCAAAAATAGTATTAAAATCCCCCATAATAAGCCAATGACCATTGTACCTCTTACCCGTAGTTTCCACCAGACGCCAGCTCTCATTTGAATCTTTCTGGTACGGACTACCATAGAAAAAAGAAATCATCCAAGGATTATCCACCGGTTCCGAAGTGACCAGGACATTAATGATATATTTATTACTAAAAACTACTTCAAGTGATATATTATTCTTCCGCAGTGCACAAATACCCCCCGACCGGCCCTGAACACCAGCAGCCGGAACATCAACCCAATTGGGATAGTTAAGATTACGTACCAGATTCTGTATTTTTGCAGCGGATCTTATGGTCTCAGTCATAAAAATAATATCCCCATTGGAGGATCGAATAAGTTTTTTTTAATGTCGAATTGCCGCCAGCCGACTCAAACCCCGGCAATTCCAGGAAATAATGATCATAATGGCCCGGGTGGTCTCCGCGGAGCCACCCGAACCCTAGCAGAATGATCAATTAAGAGATATGTGCGTCGAATACTCTGAAAAGAAAGAGATGAGGAATGGTGCACCTGAGCGTGAGAAGATCTATGGTTACTAGCAAGTGGAGGCGGGAATAGTATAGACATCTCAGTCAGAAGTGTAGCAACACAAAATGTCGACGGGCCACGGGGGACGAAGATGGGTAATAACCGGTATAAGGACCCAAATCCTATCGTGCCTGGTGAGGAACCTGAGAAGAGTAACCCCGGGTAGACAAGCTCATAGTTCCAACTGGGCTTCCAGCCAGACGCGGGGCCGATGGTAAGGACGGGACAAGGCATAAATCAGCCGAGCTACTCTGAATATGAATCACCCCAGCTCCCCCACTATCAGACCGTTGCCCCCTCATGTGGACAAGCCTCAGCCCCTCTCTCCCCATCGTCATTCCCTTCCGACTGCTCCCAGTCTTGTTCACCTCCGCTGTCAAAACCCTGCCCTCATAAACAAAGCCATCCACTTGGAGAGCCAAATGTACCTCCTCAACAAGAATTTGTCGTGACTGTGACTGCCCCCCAACCAGACCTGCCAGAGTATCCCGACCATCCTGGCCACCCCATCGCCCTGTGGGTCCCCTGATGGTCCTGTCATCTCCAGATCAGGGAGACCCTCAAATGCCAGAAAATCTGCTCCACTCTGAAAAAAATGGCCAATCTGAGGTGGCCTCCGGATGAGCAATATGTTGTGTCCTCCCCCGACGGGATGTCTGAAGCAGCGGGCGCAGATGCTCAACTCGCACTGGCTCCTTCCCTTTCTCGAGTCGACTAGGACTAGGTGGAAACTCTGGGGTTACCCGCTTTAGTGTCCCAAACTGCTCTAGGGCATGTGACCGAGATCGTCGAGGGGTCGGCGCATGCACCCCTCGCTCAAAACCAGGCTCCTGACGAAGTCCCCCCGCGGGTGATTGAACCTTCCCCCCACCCCCCCACCCCAACACTATCCTCCTCAGTGATCATAGACGAGCAGCCAGAAACTCAATGTCTCATCATAAAACAACGTTCACAGAAATTCACTGGGGCCCCTTCATACAATGTTTCAATCGAGAGCGGCCCGTACTCCATCTCCGCCCAAACTGTCGGAGGGAAAACCCCATAAAAATCCATAACCACCCGTGCTCTGTATCCTTTTTTAGTCACTCTACGAATCTCTAGATTAGGCTCTGTAACCAAAACTTGGCCTAGAGTTTGCCCAAAGGCAGCAAGGAACTCAGGGGTACCAAAGAAAGGTTCAGTAATATTAAACCTTACCCAAAGGGCACATGCTCAAAAGTATTCCCCTCTAACAAATTTCCTTAATGAAATTGCCTTTTTGTTTACATAACGCATCGTGCAGCAGCACTAGTAAAGAGAAACAAAAGTAAGAGAGAAGGCTAAAAATATGCTTAGACTTTAGTCTGACTAGGGCACAAATAAACATGGAGATGCCTCCAAAGGTTGGTATATTGGTTGAAGTTCATTTATGAACTCGGTCTTCACCAAAGGCGTGGTTTTAGCCATGTATTAGTTTCTCTTTGGATGAGCAAGATTGTGATTATCTACTTTTCTGCCACAAAAATTCTGAAACCATCATCTTACTGATTATGTCAATCATATTGTGAATATATGGGGTGGTATACATGGAAATTAGGTTCATGAAAACAATTTTACACACATTTTTACAACAAGGACTTGTTACCTTATAGTATTTCTTATACATGGAAATTAGGCTCATAAGTCGGTAATTTCCCAATCACATGAATTGCAACAAATTACGCAGGACATCGTGTCCGAAGGGATACCTCTTGATGAATAATTTCAGGTTGCTATGATGATTGACAAATTACCACCGAATTGAAAAGACCTTAAGAGGGGGTTAAAGAATAATCTAAAAAACAAAACCTAAAAGAGGAAATCCTTTTTGGTTCAAGCCAAATGGAAAGTCCAACTGAAACCTAAAGAGAAACCTTTCAACCCTAAGAATGGTGGTAATCCGAATAACCGTTAAAATTATGGACACCAGAATCCTAATAAGGGAACGAACCAACAAGCTACACCATATAACAGAACATGTTTTATTATGTGGTTTAACTGTAAAAAGCCTGAACACATATCTAGAAATTGCCGGAACCGCAGACCTGTTGCTTAGGCTAACGTTACCGAAGAGCCCTTAGTGGCTATGATCACAGAGATGAACATGGTCGACGGAACCGACGGGTGATGGGTTGATTCGTGCGCTTCTAAGCATGTATGTTATGAACGCAATTGGTTCAAGACCTACAAGTTATCCGCAATGGAAGTAAAATGTATGGGTGGAAGGCTACCACCGTTCCACGAGAACATGAATCAAGCGGTTATCAGAGTTTCCCGCCTTAATCGATAAAAACTCTTCGAAACCCATATCGTCAAGTAACCTCTTCAACGTCGGATATTTGGCAATCTATTAGTACCACTTCAATACCTTATCGAGTGATCCCCTATATTATATTTTATCGATCTGTGAAGATTCTCCACTCCTAACTACCGACAGCTATTTATGTGAAGGAGTTGAGATGTATTATCTCCTCCACTAGTTGTCTTTGAATAATAGCAAGTAACTCATTTCATGGAGTATTCTTATACAGTAAAAGTGCTTGAGCAATGCCGAGTTTATCCGCCTCAGGGTTCTGTCCCTGAAACTCTATCCCTCTCACCCTCTTGACCTACGTTGGCTAGGACGGATCGCTCCTGTCCAACAACTCGGTTTCTACCAACTCCACTGTTCCAATACTCATTTCATGGATTCCATCCTTCCCAACCTTAAGAATTCGCTATCTCTTACACTAGAACATTTTTTCCCTCTAGCAGGAAATCTCATTTGGTCTCAACAATCCCATAAACCGAAATCCTTTACGTTCAGGGTGACTCAATTTCCTTCACCTTTGCCGAGTCAGATTTTAATTTTAATCACCTTTCAAGTAACTATTTCCAAACGCAGGCCTATCCATTGGGATGGCTACGAGTCATGTGATAGCGGACGGACGGACCGCTTACCATTTTAAGAAGTTTTGGGCATCAGTTTTTAAATCGGGTACTGGACTTACATCGTTTATCTCCGAGTCATTCCCATTGTATGATAGGGCCATGATGAAAGACCCCGATGGCTGGGAACTGATTTGCTTGAATACGTTCAAGAGCTTTGGTATTTCGAGAGAATGTTTAAGTCTTCCAAAGCCCCCTGAAGTTCCAAGTGAAGACGTGCTAGCAACATTTGTTATGGGTCAATCTGAGATAGAAAAACTCAAGAAATGGGTATTATAGCTCGGAACTTCAAGGAGAATATTTATTCGACGTTTGTAGTAACATGTGCCTATGTTTGGGTTTGTTTGATCAAAGCTTTGGGAGAAAGTCATGCAAGGGAACATTTTCGTTTTGCGGTAGATTGTAGGGTTCTCTTTGAACCTGCATTACCCATAACATATTTTGGTAATTGTGTCCTAAGTTGTTTCAACTCCGCTACTAAGAGCGACTTAGTAGGAGAAGATGGGATTGCTGTGGCAGCAGAGGTGATCAGAAATGGGATTCAAGGAATGAAAGATGACGACGGACTACTTAAAAGAGCAGCAAACTATTTTGCAAGTATTCAATCGGCTGGATCTGAGAGAATTTGTACCGTTGCTGGGTCGCCTCATCTAAAAGTTTATGATACAGATTTTGGGTGGGGAAAACCAAAAAAGTCCGAGGTTGTTTCAATCCGTGATGCAGGAACAATATCTCTTGCAGAACGAGGCGATGGACAAGTTGGGGTTGAGGTTGGATTGGCATTGAAAAATCCGAGATGGACGTTTTTGCGTCTATTTTTGCAGACACTAGTTTCTTTCTTAAGGTGTTATTGTATACATGTTGTGTAAGTTCAATCTATTATTACTTGTATTTCATATTTGATCAAGTTATACTAATAGGAATTTTTTGACTTAGTCCTGATGTTTATACGGATATTAGACTTAAGTTGCTCTGTTTAGCAAAAAAAAGCAATATTAGTCCTCGATTGCCTAGCGAAGGGAGAGAACTCAACAACACTTTCGCTCCAATTGCCATGAAATTTGTTATCTGCATCACCCCTCATGGTCTGCAAGACAAATGCCTTGGCCTTGCAACACTTTTGTCCCTCAAAATATGATATATCATTGATATAAAATCGATGCTTAAATTTTTCACCCGATATACTGTTAGAAATATCGTGATATCAGTCATTTACTTGTGGTATATGTTGCACCTATATGTAGTAATCATCTGTTATTTTTTAATATGTACCCATGTTGCACCTAACATTTGGACTTTTTTTTTCCAAGACTACCAAGTGAATATATCGTTCGTAGATCATATTGACGTATTTGATTTTTAGTATATAGGATTGTAATATTTGTTCCACAACTTCATATGCATAGTGTAGTGGCATATTTCCAAATACTCGTACTGAGTACGATATTCGAGCTTCAGCTCAACTAAATACAAATACAAAGCCAGTTCTGAAGCCCAAGCTCAAGTCTCAATATTCGACCTCATCAACAAACACGTGGCACATTTATGGAGCGGTTACAAGAGTTACTCAAGCCGTTACTCGACCATTATGAGGACTCATCAAAACTTTATGTTGTAACGTTTGTAACCTCCCTCATTAAAGCTCATAACGGTCGTATTATAAGACATATATAAAGGAGCAGAGGAACACACAAAAACGATTTTCCCATCTTCTCAGACACATAACACAACGCGTATTCTCTGAGACATCTATCTCCCTCCATATGTAATAGCTAGCAATCTATAAACAACTCTCTCTTTTAAAATCCTCAGGAGAGGTCGTGGTTTTTCACCTATTAAAAGGTTTTCCACGCTAAACTTTGTGTTTATAGTTGTTAGTTTATCTACATTACTCTATATTTCGAAAGTGTATGGCTATTTTCGGTCTCTACGAAAATAGGCTATTACACATAGAAGAGCTTTCGATACTCACTTGAGAGGCATTAACATGAGTGGAAGACTGAGTAAAACCAGAACCATAAAGTGATCTGGAGTACTGTAGGAGCTGTAGTGGAATTTGATTTGGAGGGAAGCTTAGATTCCTCTAAGGAAGAATTGCTTGATGCACCTGCTTCATGGGCAGACGCGCCTTTTTTCACTCGTTTTGAACCACCAGCAATTGTTGAAACCTTCCAGACTTCGGCTCAGTTTGGTTCGCTGCAAATAATATGCAAAGGCAACTGCAATACATTTGCAATGAGTTGTATGGCAATACAAGCCAATGTGTTTGTTTAGTAAAAACGTAATTGCAATGCATTGCATAACAAAGTGATTGTAAAATGATGTTTTGTGTTTGGTTAGGTGCAGTACTTACAAATGCGAATGATAACTACCATTTTTGTTATCACTTAAAAAGTCCTTATTTTTCTTCTATTTTAGTAGAAAACTCAAATATAAACTATGTTACAAAGAATTTTTCACTACAACCAAATACAAGCAAAAAAAAAACCTTTTAGATAGGAATGCAAGTTGTTTGCAAAAGTGAACAAACACATGTAAATATTTTAAATGCACCACATTGTAATTGCAAATCTAATTTGTTTGAATTGGTTTGAAGACATAATAAGGGTCTCCCATGTTCACATCACTTAACAAGATGAAACACAATGGTAATAAGTTTGTGTCGATGAAGAACAACAACTACATCAAACCCAACTCCAAAGAACACAAAAAATGAGACATATTTGCCTGCCAAGGACGCAACCATGTCGCATTCGATGTTGCTGCTGCTGATATTGTTGCTCTGGTTGCTGCTGATGATGTTGTTTCAATAGGTACTGATAGAATCAATAGTAATAGTTTAGATCAACAATTGATATTAAATCAAATCAAATCATTATCTAAATTACTCAAATTTCAGAAAAGCCACATTAATTAATAAAACAATAATAAACTCAAGATAGATATTTAAGGAAGTTTTATATTATTCAAAGATCATAATCCAAATACCATGACACAACATTAAAAAAAAGAAAAAAAAAAGTAGAAGATCGATCAACACATAAACATAATGCCTCATAGACGGCATCAACCCTAACAAAGCTGACCACAATCAGCAACGGCAACGGGCTGCTTAGTAGTCCCAGACTGAGATCCAACCTTCTCAATGGCTCTCACAACGTCCAAACCCTCCACAACCTTCCCAAACACAACATGTTTCCCATCGAGCCAAGCAGTCTTCTCAGTACAAATGAAAAACTGAGATCCATTAGTGTTAGGTCCAGCGTTCGCCATGGACAAGATCCCAGGTCCAGTATGCTTCAATTTGAAGTTCTCATCAGCAAACTTTTCTCCGTAGATCGATTCACCTCCAGTTCCGTTCCCGGCGGTGAAATCACCTCCTTGACACATGAATTGAGGGATCACACGGTGAAACTTTGATCCTTTGAAGTGAAGAGGTTTTCCACTGCGACCGTTACCTTTCTCTCCGGTACAGAGAGCACGGAAGTTCTCGGCGGTCTTGGGTGTGACGTCAGCGAAAAGCTCCATAACGATACGACCGGTGGGAGATCCGCCGACGGTCATGTCGAAGAAGACCTTAGGGTTTGACATTGTTTGTTTTTAGGGTTAGAGAGGCAAAGATGAGATAGGGTTTGGGGGTAGAGAGAGTGTTTATATAGAGGTTTCTGCTTTGGGTAGTTCGATTTAGATGTGATCCTGGCCGTTGATTTGTTACGACTTTAGAAAGGTGGGGCCAAATAAAATATTCGAGGAGAATGTACGATTTTGTGGATAGGTTTTATCTTTTTGGACCTTTTGAGTGAGTCCATGTGCTTCACGTTTCGTTTTCATGGGGGCCCTGAGTCCATTGGGCTCAACCCAAATAAAAAGTTTT
Organism: Kingdonia uniflora; assembly: GCA_014058105.1. Classification (NCBI taxonomy): domain Eukaryota; kingdom Viridiplantae; phylum Streptophyta; class Magnoliopsida; order Ranunculales; family Circaeasteraceae; genus Kingdonia; species Kingdonia uniflora. The sequence continues at coordinate 21,032 of JACGCM010002047.1, forward strand.
TTATATGTACCTATCAGTAGTGGTGAGGGCACTCTTGTTTTGTTTTGTCATATATAGGAACTCAGTATTACTAGAGTTATGTTTTGCTTAATAAGTTTATTTTTGTTATGTTTAGTATGTTTCTAATTAGGTTTTTATGTTTGGCTTTATATAATCTATAGATTGTATTGTATTGTAGGAGAATCGTCAGCTAATAAGACTTTTGTTTTGAATCGCGCTCTTTTTCTCCTATGCAGTCTCGTAAAAATGTTATCAACAAGAAAGTCCTACCCATAAAGAAAAAACATCTTAAAACATCTTTATATGCTTTTAATAAATAAGTGTTTAGAGGAGTGCTCCAATAAAGTAAGGCTTACCTCATACACTAATCCACAATCGAATTTAGAGTAATCGAATTTAGAGTAATCTAATTTGAAGAACAAACAATTGGCGGGAGAATTTTAGTTTTAGAGCTTCAATTGCTTTATCTCTTGATTTCAATTGAATTTCTTTCAAACACAAAGTCTCTATTAAATTTTTTTGGATATTCTCTCTTTGCCTAACCTTGCCATTTTATGGTTTTTATGGAGGTTACAAGTTTTTAGTTACAAAACAGACCAAAATGTCATTTTCACGACCTAACTCTAAGTTAATCGCATATCTATTCAGATAGAAATTAAGTGTATTCGAACATACAAAAAGTCTGTTCGAAGAAATTACTAATACAAGGGGTTTATTCGAACAGACTTAAAGTCTGTTTGAATACATTTTTAAAAAATGTCAAAACCAACCCATATCCTCTTAAATCATGGCTCACCCCTTTATGGGCCTTGAGCTCATGCTCATGCTCAAGCTAGAACTAGAGATGTGGGAACGTGGTCGTGTCCATCTTGACAACTGGCCTCTCATCTTGCACTAGAATTCCCCTAATGCATAGTTTGACGTATTTGTTTCAATAAATTGGGCAACGCTAACGCAGATGCATCTGTAATCTTGCGCTTCAACAACAAAAAAATTCCTCATGGTAATATCATGCTCCACAACCCTCTTACACGACATATCTTCTATGCCTAGAAATAAGTTTTATACTACTCTTACTTACAACTTTTTCTATTTCGGTTTATTGCTTCTGAGACATTGCCAAAGTATATAACAATTTAGCCGACGAAACCTCTTAAACCGGTCTCACTAACAACAAAACTAACTTTCCGCTCGAATTAACCAACCTCTTCGTCTGAGTCATCGTGGTGATATGTTATTTATAAACATTTTTTTGAATGAGGTTGAAAAGAAACTAAATCCAAGTGAGTGAGATTCTATTTATTTTAACATATCTTATTAACAAGCGCCTAACTGTGGGCGCCCGTTTTATTTTTGTTTTCTTCTTTTCTTTTCATCAGGCTCTTAACTATTAAGCGCCCAATTTGATTTAAAAAATATTTGGACGGCAAGTCTTTGAGACCCAATTTGAGTATTTTGTGATAAAAAAAACAATAGGCTCCCAATTATAAAACAAAGACTGCTGGAGGCACCTACATTCCTCCAATTTCTTCTCTTCTTCTCTCATAAGTTTCAGACGAAATCCAAAACCCTAACCCTAATTTACAAAGATCATAATACAACCATCCATGACACCATAACATCAAAAATAATAATAATAGAAGATCGATCAAACACATAAACATAATGCCTCATAGACAGCATCAACCCTAACAAAGCTGACCACAATCAGCGACGACAACGGGCTCCTTGGTAGTTCCTGATAGAGATCCAACCTTCTCAATGGCTCTCACAACGTCCATACCCTCCACAACCTTCCCAAACACAACATGCTTTCCATCGAGCCATGGAGTCTGCTCAGTACAAATGAAAAACTGAGATCCATTAGTGTCAGGCCCAGCGTTCGCCATGGACAAGTACCCAGATGAACTGTGATTGAATACGAAGCTCTCATCATCAAACTTTTCTCCGTAGATCGATTCACCTCCAGTTCCGTTCCCGACTGTGATATCACCACCTTGACACATGAAATGAGGGATCACACGGTGAAACTTTGATCCTTTGAAGTGAAGAGGTTTTCCACTGAGACCGTTACCTTTCTCTCCGGTACAGAGAGCACGAAAGTTCTCGGCGGTCTTGGGTGTGACGCTAGTGAAAAGCTCCATCACGATACGGCCGGTGGGAGTTCCGCCGACGGTCATGTCGAAGAAAACCTTAGTGTCTGACATTGTTTGTTTTGGGCGGTTTCGATCTTGATGATAGGGTAAAGAGAGTGTTTATACAGAGGCTTTGCTTTGGGTGGTTCGATCTAGATGTGATCTTGGCCGTTGATTTTTACACGTGTTTGTATCGACTTTAGAAAGGTAGTGCCAAATAAAAGAATGTACGATTTTGTGGATAGGTTTTGGCTTTTTGGACCTTTTGAGTGAGTCCATGTGCTTCACGTTTCGTTTTCATGGGGGCCCTGAGTCCATTGGGCTCAACCCAAATAAAAAGTTTTTTAATATGTGCCTATCAGTGGTGAGGGCACTCTTGTTTTGTCTTGTCATACAGTAACTTATTATAATTGTTAAAAGTTAGAAATACTTTTGTATTGGGAGAGGATTCCTCTACACCACCCCCCGTACACTATCTTTTAACCAGGAATCACTCTCTCTCTCTTGCCAATTCACTTAGTACATCTCACTCAACTCAGTCACTCCACTCAATCACTCAGTCTTTCTCAATCCAAAATTCAATTCCCATTGAAATTTTATTCTTTCTCTATCTACCTCCGGTTGGAGTATTATTCTTTCTCAGTTTATGTTCTTATTGGGAAACACTATTGTGTGAAGTTAGAATTATGCTACAGAGATAATTTGTGTAGGGGTATTGATTTTGTTTGGTTTAACAGGCTAGTGGACGACATCCTAACATCTACCAACAAACCCAATATCCCAACATCTACCAACAAGTCAGTAGTGTGCAAATTTATTCTCTATAAATTTAAAACATGTCGTACACTACATAGTAGACATGTTATTATCGAAATGTCGTCATATGATAATTTATGAGAGTCGTACAACACAACAATCAACAATTTATAAAGTTAAATTGTCGAAATTGAATAAGTTGACAATAAATAACGACTAAATTGTCACAAACCAATGTATCGATAAAATTATTGTCGAATACATCTGAAGTCGATAATAATATTGTCGAATACCCCATAAATTGATAAAAAAATGTCAATTTAGGGAGTTGTCGACAATATAACTCAGTGAAACTTATTTATGTTACAAATATGAGGTTTATTGAATGGGTGTGTAATTTATTTCATAGGTGTTTTGGCGGGGAACATGATGGCTGCGATAATAAAGTAATTTCCTAGTCCCCACCCCCCACTATTTTGGTCTCAAGTAGTATTACGTATTGAAGCATTGGAAGATGCATAAACAAGAAAGGCAAGCAGACATAAACACATAGATTTGTAGAAGAACTGGGAACCTGTCGGGAGTCATCTTCCGAAGAATATGATTGAAGAGAATGTGTTTGGGATTGAGGACTTGTAAACTATACTTAGTAATGTTGGGGTTAATATGTTAGTGTAGTGTATGTTTTGAACAATTTAATGACATACATGATGTACAACTGTGACGCATAAAATTTTATGTAATTAAAGTTGTTATGGAAAACGGTATTTTTTTCGTTTTCATTTGTGGTTAGTTGTTTGTCACTTTTGATTCTATATGTTCATTTGACTGTATAAATTTATTTGATTAATGAGATTGTATCCAATAAATCCTCATATATGACAGGATAATAATATGAAAGATTTTGTTGAACTAGAGTGGTCAAAGGTAATCGGAGATGAATCACCAGCAAAGGCTGTCAATGAACGTACGTCAGGTGTAGGTTTCGGACCACCTGATTGTATCGTTGATTCTTTGTTTGTGGATACGCCATATGAAAGGCAGAGTTTTGATAGAATAAATAGCGCAAGTTCCTTTATGAACAATATGGAAGGAAGCAATGTTCTCCACAAATGCTCTAAGGCCATGCCACGCCACCCCACCCCACCCCACGCAACAACATGTGTGTTGGAGGGTCATTTATAGCTTAGCATATGTAGCGAAGGACTGGTGGAGATGAGATGAGATGAGCACCTACATTCCCGCTTCTTACTGTATTTCAAAATTTTATTTTCACAGAATCACATGTTCTCTATTATTCACCGTTGGATGATGTACGAATGAATCCAACAGCTGTAAACACAAAGGTCAAACGTCTCCCTTAAGATGTCAGTCAGTATCTATTATTTAACCCTAGATATCCGTATTTCTCCTCCAACTTGATTTCCCCCAATTTCTTCTCTCATCAATTTCAGACAAAATCCAAAACCCTAACCCTAATTTACCAGAGAAGAAATGAGAGAAATCCTTCACATTCAAGGAGGACAATGTGGAAACCAGATCGGTGCAAAGTTTTGGGAAGTAATTTGTGACGAACATGGTATCGATCAGACTGGTAGACACAGAGGAGACACATCTGAACTTCAACTAGAGAGGATCAATGTCTACTACAATGAAGCATCTGGTGGTCGTTACGTTCCTCGAGCAGTTCTCATGGATCTTGAACCAGGAACCATGGATTCCATCAGATCTGGTCAGTACGGTCAGATCTTTCGTCCTGATAACTTCGTTTTCGGTCAATCTGGTGCTGGTAACAACTGGGCTAAGGGTCATTACACTGAAGGAGCGGAGTTGATCGATTCGGTTCTTGATGTTGTTCGTAAAGAGGCCGAGAACTGTGATTGTCTCCAAGGTTTGCTTTCTTTCGTAATTTTTATCGTGATTTTTATCATAGATTTGAAATGAGATCTACAATTACAAATTATTGTTGCATCTTTTGGATCTCTAATTATGAGATTATGGATCTAATCGTTAATATACGATTGTGCGTTATTTCTTTCAGGTTTTCAAGTATGTCATTCTCTTGGAGGAGGTACTGGTTCAGGTATGGGAACTCTATGATATCGAAGATTCGAGAAGAGTATCCAGACAGAATGATGCTTACATTCTCGGTTTTCCCGTCTCCGAAGGTCTCCGATACTGTTGTGGAGCCTTACAATGCTACGCTCTCGGTTCACCAGCTGGTGGAAAATGCTGATGAATGTATGGTTCTTGACAATGAAGCTCTCTATGACATTTGCTTCCGGACCTTAAAACTCAGTACCCCAAGCTGTAAGTTTCATTATATTTGTCACAAGTTTTTACCCAAACTGTACATTATACAGTAAGTTGGAGCGTAATAGTTTGCAATAGTTTGTGTTTACTTAGTTTAGTGAATAAGATGCCTCAAGTTTGTAGCAGAATGTTATAATGATAATGTTTGTTCAGCCATTTGTTTGCTATATATTGAGGGTATCAATGTATGTATTGTATTTTACGGTTCTTTACTAAAAAAATAATTATAATCTATAATTGAAGGAATTGTTATCAATAGGTTATCGCACACTGATATGTTTCATATGCATGTATTTTGTTTTTGACTTTATGACAAATTGTAAAATTTATTGTGCTTCGATGATTTAGCGTTTTTTTTGGGTGAAATTGGCACATAATTTTGTTATTTTGAAACCCAAACTGCACCATTTTTTCATATATTAAACTTATACATACTGTTGTTTTGCAGTTGGAGACCTGAACCACTTGATTTCTGCAACAATGAGTGGAGTTACATGCTGTTTGAGGTTCCCTGGCCAGCTTAACTCGGATCTAAGGAAGCTTGCTGTAAACCTGATACCATTTCCACGTCTCCACTTCTTCATGGTTGGCTTTGCTCCTCTTACCTCTCGTGGGTCTCAACAGTACATCTCGCTCACAGTCCCAGAGCTCACCCAGCAAATGTGGGACACAAAGAACATGATGTGCTGCTGCCGATCCCCGCCATGGCCGATACCTCACTGCTTCAGCTATGTTCAGAGGAAAGATGAGCACCAAAGAAGTTGATGAACAAATGTTGAATGTTCAAAACAAGAACTCGTCTTACTTTGTGGAGTGGATCCCTAACAACGTAAAGTCCAGTGTGTGTGATATCCCTCCAACAGGGCTAAAGATGGCTTCTACTTTTATCGGGAACTCGACTTCGATTCAGGAGATGTTTAGGAGAGTGAGTGAGCAGTTCACAGCTATGTTTAGGAGGAAGGCTTTTTTGCATTGGTATACTGGGGAAGGAATGGACGAGATGGAGTTCACTGAAGCAGAGAGTAACATGAATGATTTGGTCTCTGAGTATCAGCAGTATCAGGATGCGACTGCTGAGGAAGAAGAGGACTATGAGGACGAGGGCGTGGAAGATAATTACGAGGAGGCTTAGAAACATATTGTTCTTTCTATCGCAGGTTAAAATTTAGTCTTCTTTGGTGGTTATATTTCCTAATGTACGTTTTGTTACTGCATTGTTTGTGCTGTTTATTGTTCTGTATTTTACTTGTGTGGAACAAGTGTCTTTTGAATTGGTAAGAGATTTTTTATGACTTTCTTGATATCTTAATTGCGTTTGTTTTGTATATTGTCTTCATTTCTTGGGAAGTTTATGAAATTGCACAATATGTTCTAGAGTCTGAATACTGTTTGAAACTCTATGAAGATGGTAAATACCATACAATTTTTAGTTATGATTTTCTGATAAATCCAACACATTCTCTGTAATTATAACAGCTTAATATAAATATGCGTTTTTTTACTTTTTCTGTAGCATCAAGTATTGGTTGATACAATGATATTTTGCTCACTGCTGTATTAAATATGAGTAAGGGAATGGTTGAGTTTTTGGTCCCAGCTTATTAATGATACAGTTGCACATCTGTTTTGGTTTCAATTCCAGCTTGTATCCTGCAATCTTGAACATTTCCAGCTGTATACCGCAATCTTGAACAGCGCTCAGCCATCATCTCTTAAAGCAAGGTTTTTTTAATCTTGATTACCCCAAAATAAATATATCTGACCCGATTAATTCAAATATAATCCTTCCGAACTTTTAAATATAGAAAACCCAAATTATTTGAAAAAATCCCCGAACATTGAAGGATTAATCTTGACTAATCTTGTTTTTGTTTTAAGATTAAATCTCATCTAAATGTTGTAAAACTCATATTTAATCCTGATTAAATCTATTGAAGTATATTTTCATTATCCCCAAAGTTTGATGCTTATGACCCTATAAGATATGAAGGCCTCAAAGAACGTATTGGTATTGGGTTTTCTACGGCTCGGAATTTTAGTACATTCCACAGGCAATGTATAGAAATATATACGTCAATACAAGCATAGGTACGTGGGACAAACGTGGTGTGACCTCCTATGTTGTTGATATTGAAGATCAATAGATGGCAATATTCATGAACAAGGCACTCGAATTATTCTTTTAAACTTGTGTAACAAATAATTTTAATCGTAATGAGTATGTTAAGCTTATCAATTTTTTTATTTTTATTTTAAAGATCCAAATAATTGTATTTTTTCTTCTAAATAGAAAAAAATATTAGCAATTTATTATTTTGCATTAACCTACAATAATTATGATTAATTTTTAGTTTAATTCAAACAAAAACAAAGGAAAAATAAACATAATATCCACCTTTACCATTTTTTTCAAATGGGCGATAATACCTAGATCCTCGATAAAAACCCTTGTCTTAAAGTTGAAAGCAAAGTATCAGCCCTTTTGTTTCCTCTATTAAGTTATAGGTTAGAACCAACTACCCTTTGCTCCAGTGGTAGTTAGATAGGGT